>JAKMXC010000152.1:0-101878 GCA_025328345.1 Colletotrichum sp. SAR11_59 | reverse complement strand
GCCCCCCCCCGCCCCCCCCCCCCCCCCGACCCCGCCCCCATCCCCCCCGCGGCCTTTTTATTTTTTCCCGCCCCCCACCCCACAACCGTCTCATTGGTAAAAAAAAAAAAAAAAAAAAAAAAAACTTGTCTGCACCTTTCAAAGGCGCCGGACTCCAGAGCATGGACAGGTACCAGATCGAAGGGGAAAAAAAAAAAAAAAAAATAGGTACACCTTCGCCTGCTCCACTTTCTTCCTTCTCCTTCAAGCCAACCTCTTTTGAAATTAACCCAGAGGCTAACTTGTCAACGACAATCCGAAACCACGGCTATTCACCGAGGCGACTGTTGAAAGAAAGAAAAACACAAAAAGTGCGCTCCCGTAAGCTCAGTCCACTGTCCGAGCCACGCAGCCTTGTTCAGATGTCGGTACCTTGTCTCTATCATTGACTTCGAGTCAACAAGCCTTGTCTCAGCGTCTCAGCTCACTCCTGAGCCGCTCGCATGTCGGTCACCTCGAGCAACAAAAACACAGAAGCTGCTCCGAGGACCTTTTCCAGCCAATTACATGTTGCGATTTTCGCCTTCCTCGCCACCAATGCCCCTGTACCCCTGGCTGACTGGCAAAGGGCAGACAACACTCGCAGATAAAGCGGGTATCTATCGCCTCTCGGAGCACCAGGCACAAGAAGGACTGACATCACCCTGTCTGGGTATGCACTACATGCTACCTCTGTGTTTTTCCTTATTGTTTTTATTCACGTCTTATTTGTCTACAGGAAGACCGGAGACGGTGTGGTGTGTCTTTGAGCGCAGTCGGACCTGACTTGACGACTCGTCTAGGAGACTTGGATCATGGATTAATGCATAAACACCGGTATAATGCAGACGCCCTCGTCCACTCTCAGCTTCGGGCCAAATCGGGGGATCCATCTCGTGACGGCCCACGGAACGTTACACCAACGCCTCCCCCAACGGAGCTGGCAGCTGGCAACGAAGCTTAGTGCCTGGATCGAGCGCCTCGCCGTCGGTCTCTCACATACCGAAGGGGTCCAGGGAACCCCAAGGTCTCTTTGCAGGAAAAGTGTCGACACAGTGACCGCATCTCGATCGGGGCGAGGCAAGACGAGGCGACGACGGCTACCAATTTCCTGGCGTCTGTCAGCTTCCTTTTCACCGTCCGCCCTGAGCTTCCGGCGCTATCCTCATGAGCGCATCGCGATACGGCTATGTGTTCCAGCTGCCCGCTGAACGGGAGGGTGTGGGGGATAAGCTCCCAGGACATGAGCTCTAGTGCTGATAAGCAAGCCACCAACCAGAAGCCAGGGCAGCTTCGACGATAAAGCTCCCCCAAGGGTTCTAGCGCATCTTTACCACGAGCAACCGAGCCTACCTTAGCTCCGATGGGGAGGTACCTTCACAAAGCTTTTCGGTACTTCGAGAACTCCCACGCCTGGTGCCTTTCCTCCATCTCAACTGCACGCTGATCCCGCAAGTGAGTGCGAATGAGGAAATTGCTCCGGTCAGAAGGGGGAACGGCACTTCGTCTGGGAATGGAGACAGTCAGAAACACCTTGCAGCAGCAATCTAATGAAAGGAAAATCGAGGCTTCATAACACGGCTTGGCCCCCTTCCCTTCATTGAACGAGTCTTCAACGCACTAACTTCGATTCATTCACCCGCGCTACGCTTCTAACCCGGAAAAAAACTGAGCCTGTGCCAATTCTTTCTTGACATCGGCACACTCGGCGGCAGCCCACTCAGCAACCGGCCGCAGGTCTGTGCCTCTCTGCAGTGCCGTTCCTCCATCTGCTTTCCATATTACCAACAGCACACGAGAAAAAACACACTGAGCAACGCAGGATAAGCTGAGGCCGGGGGACGCTCCGTACCCAAAGCTCTGTCACATGCACGCGTCGTTTTCTGAATACACCCAGTACTTTCGTACGACTGGGCCTATCGAAGCGGCAAACGCCCGAAGGCCGCTTGAACTCGCTCCTGGCTCCCTGCCTTCCGAGACATGGCGGCCAACCAGTTCTGTCTCGTCGGTGACTCCGACTGCCACTGCCACTGTTGTCAGAGCCTCTCCATCTCCATCCCTATCCCTTCACCGTCCACTCGGCGAAGCTCCAGGGATATCAGCGCGAGATCCCAAGTCGGAGCGTCCACGTTCAAGCCATTAGCGATCACGGCCCTCTATATCCGCGCAACTCACAGCGCCGGTGCGCTGACGGCTTGCACGTACGCGTAGCCTTCTGAGCCCCTTTCCCCCCCTATCTCCTCTGAGCAAGTTGAGGCATGACAGGATATCCTCGACTTGACTGGAATGAATCCCAGTGGCTCTACCTTAGTCTATTCTCACTGAAGCACCAGTGCTCCGTCATGTTGACGACAGTCGATCACTCGCTGTCAGCAAACATCCTATATCTCTTGACCTAGTGAATTAAGATTCAATTGCACGAAAGCGGATCAAGCTCTGCTTTCGGAGATTTCCTCAGCCTCAGCATCACCAACCTTCTTTGCCGCAGACACGCAGCAAAAACCACTTGTGTTAACTGATTTGGCTTCTCGAAGGAGTGGGCAGTCTTTTCCATCCGCTGTCAGAGACAGTCCTTGCTTTCAGTTCAGATGGTTCGCTGGATATATGCTACAATGGGTCATCCCTTCCAGCGTCAGGGGGGAACTCCGGAACCGTCTTGAGCCGCTGCAGCCGGCTGTCAATCTTGCATGAGGTGCACAACGACAGCATCACTCCGAAGAGCTGTGTCGTCAGCCTTCAGTTTGACTTCATGGGCCTTACTGGAGAACAGCTGCCATCCTGATTTCTGGCAAGTCGAATCGATGGGAGGGCGACCTCGGATCTTATGTGGCCAGCGGTATCCGAAGCTCCTTCTCCAATCAAGGCGACGCATCCGCAGGATCCCAAACAAACTTGTCACAGCTCCTCGTTGATCAACCCCCTCGAGGTACGCCGCACAGACGTCCGAGATGGACCTGCGCCGCCAAGATCACGAAGGAAAGGTCGTCTTCTTCTATGGCATTCCGAGCACGGCAATCCCGCTCAGCATAAGATGCAGAAGGTAAAAGCAACCAGGGCGGGGCCCGCCTGACTGGTCCGGAGTCATCAGATTGTCTTTTCAGAATCTGCAAGGGACGCACTCCATGTTTCCAGACCCAAAAGGACTGGACGTATTGCGCAGTTGAGGCTCAGCCACCAAGGTTTCAGCCTCCGACCAATACCGAACTTGGCACCCTCCTTGTGCATATTTTGCCGGTCATTTTCACTGATCCGTCGTCATATTCTCCAACCGGCGGACTCTCGGAAGTCTGAGCACCTCGCGTTTACTTGCCGCGGCGCTGATGATCTGGTGAAGTCCAACCACAATGCTCTGACCTCGTCGTCAGTTCGCCAACTTCCACCGTAAATTGGCGTCACAGGGTTGCCGTTTCTAATGTGGCCAAGGAAAAGTTTCCTAAACTCGCCTCGCGTTTCCCTGCAATGTTTCCCCACGTCCGATCATTCACGGCAAGACATCCCAAAAGTTGCGTCCCGACGCGCTCCTTGCCCAGATTATATCCCGTCATCATGGCACATATCTAAGTGCCTTGTCGGCATTCCTCTGCTCCTGTGTCTCTTTTCATGAGCAAACGGTTGCTCTGCAGCCTTCTACGGACCCCTGACGCATATCTCCTGCCGTCGTTTCTTACACTCATTAATCTATACAACATGGCGTTGACAGTCAAGCAGCTGAATGCTGACGCCTCATTTCTTCTCACCTTCGAACCTATCGTGCCCGAGTCGACACCGGGCATTTCTCCCCGGCCGTTCAGGATATTAATGGACCCATGGATCACAGGACCGTCCACCATCTTTCACTCTATTCTTTCAACCACAACTCACAAGGAGTCTCCATGCGTGTGCTCGCTGGAACATCTCCCTGAACCCGATCTCGTCATTATCAGCCAGCACAAAAGCGACCATTGCAACGAGGCCACGCTTCGGCAACTACCACCCAGCGGGACGAGAACCCTAATCCTGGCGGAACCGGCCGCGGCCAAGGTGATTCGGGGCTGGAAGTACTTTGACAAGAACAAGGTCCATACGATTCCACGGTGGGAGGATCCTCAAACCACGGGGAAGCAGGCCGTCATCCGCGTCAAGGTGCCGCCATTCACACCAGGTGGGGAGTCCGGCGATGTATCGGTCGCGTTCATTCCTCAACGGAGGGATTTCAAGGGCCTTCATGCCGCCATCGGCATCACGTACCGGCCACCTCCAACATGGCCAAGGTTCACACATCTTCTTACACCCCCGAGGACCCCCGTATCTCAACCACAAGGCACACAACTCTCTCCGTCTCCCATTCCTGGGGCAGCCCGCTCCAAAGCTGAGCCGGCATACATCAGCCTGCCGACTCCCCCTGAGACTCCCAGCAGCACCCAATCCCTCCACTCCATCAACTCCGCTACGTCGACCCCGCCGCCAACGGACGCCCGAGACCGAGCAGTATCAGTTATCTTCTCTCCCCACGGCATTTCATACCGCTGCCTACACCAGTACGCCGCCTCCCACCTGGCCGCCGAGGCGGCTCTGCCTCTCACTGCTCTCCTGCACTGCTTCGACACTGTTTCGAACCCGTGGTGGCTCGGCGGCAACATCTCCGCGGGCATGCCGGCCGGGCAGGAGACGGCATCGGCCCTAGGCGCAAAGGCCTGGATTAGCACGCACGACGGCGACAAAGACGTCAGGGGCTTGGTCACGAGGATGCTGAAGACGAGAAAGTACGCCCGGAAGGAGATCGCCGACGTCGTCAGCCCGTTTTCGAACACCAGCCACCGCGACAATAGGTTCGATCGGGAGGGGTCAGGCAATGAGGGTAGTGGCGGTGGGGGTAAGAGTACTGAAGTGCTTGTTCTTGGGGTCGGCGAGGAAGTTGCGATGACCCGAGAGGGTGTCTGGAACGTTGAGCCGCGCGCTCGAGTATTTCCGCCTCGCAAACTCCCTGTGGCGGAGAAGACACTGCAAGGTCGGGCGCGAGGACGAAATCTGTCGCCGATTGTCACGCGTGTATGAACGGGGACTGTGCGATGATACCCAGTGGTAATTTTGTTTTGCTTGCTGTCTTTTTCATTGAATATTGGATACCCTCCTGGACAGCTAAAGCACGTATAAGGGGCACCGAGGGCAGGATATACCCCTACGGAGACTTTGGGACCACACGAAAATGCGACACGGAACACGGAACACGGGAGACGGGTGACTGGGTACTGGGAGCAGTGAATTTCTTGTTTAGTTTTCGTTACGGGAATGGCATTGCCTGCCCAGGATGGCGGCGTGGCGTGTCTTGGGGAAGGGGTTGATACCACAGAAGGAAGGACTAAAAACTTGAAAACGAGGATGGTACAAGACTTCACCTTCTCCTCGCGTAGCTTATGAGCTCTTAATATACAAGCATAATCAATTACAATTATCAAGGCACACGATTGTAGCGTCAACCCACGTGATATCCTTGTCTGTTGGTGGATCAGCCAGATGCTCTATTAAGACGGGGGAAAAGCATCTGCTCCTCCCTAATCACCAATGTTCGACCGGATCCTTCTTTTGTTCTGTCGTGTTCCTGGCAGAACCCAGGGAAAATTACTGCCCACGTCAAAAGCATGTCCTTTTCACCCGATCATGATAAAGAAGCTATCCATATAGTGACTGCTTGTCAGTGGATGGCAGGTGTTCCCGGAGTAGACAGATATTAAAGTCAAAGTCCTTACTTGTCAAGTGCTTTAACGGCCAACTCGCCTCAAGTTCGGAAAGAAGGGACCGCGGACACGCCCAACGCTGTCATCACGAGGTCTCTGCCTTGTAATCAGTTGACGCGGGTTAGATCCTGTGTCTCTCTCCTCTCCGATCCGGTTTTCCGGAAACATAGGTGCTTTGGATAATCTCGTTGAGTAACAAGCAGTCTTCATAGGCGTGGTCGCAGGACCGTCAGCTTGTGATGTAACCCATTTCTCAACACGTAGATTGTGTCAACCCTGTTTGCTGGTTGTATTTGTCTCCGAGTCTCTAGAGGCCGCCAGTCTGCCAGGTCTGGACCTAGAAACCCCGCGAACAGGGTAAGCATCCACGAAAAGTGGTTCAAACGGTAGTATGTCGTTTTAGACATACGACTTAGAAGGGCGCTTAGTGAGACCCGCGACTGGTGATATATCTGATTGTCTCCGTCTTTGTATAACATCGAAAACGACGAGTTTCAAAGCAAGCAAAATATAAATTAGCTAGACGTGAGTTTCCAACTACAATGCTACCATTCACAATCATACCAGCTTCATATAAAATGTCTCGAATGCCAGCGTTTGATGCTTCCTTGAGATGCGATTTGAATACTATGAGACCGCCCGTACGGGTGGTTGTCGCCACATGTAACCCGCCCTCCCTCCATTACTTGCACCCACCCAGCCAGGGTATCTAATTTTCTCATGCAACGAGAAATCGTCTCTCTTCTTTGAGATGCGCACTTCCACGTGTCCCTCCTCTCCTCAATCCTTCTCTACACACAGCCGCTTATGAGCTATGCAAATCCTGCCTCCCAGTGCATGCACGAAACTAGGTCCCAGCCAAACACGCTGACGTGAAAATGAAAAACAAAGAAAGCTGGTGGGGAAAACGAATCCTATCTTCCCCTCTCAGGGCCACACTAGACCCGCTTACTTGAGCTGCTTCAGAATCTCCGTCAAAAAGTCCTCAAAGCTGAGGGTGATGTAGCCGTCGCGGTCATCGTCGTACTTCTTGAACACGTCCGTCATGCGCTTGAGAGAGATGCAGGCCTGAACGAAGAGGTCGAAAGACATGGAGTTTTCGTTGCGCTTATCGTAGGTGCGGAAGAGAAGCTCGACGAAGCCGGGGCTCAGGCGGTAGCGGAAGGCGACGAGGGCGTTGCTGAACTCCTGGAGCGAGATGTTGCCCGAGCGGTCGGCGTCGAAGCGGTCGAAGAGAGTGCGCCAGGAGGCGAGGAAGGACCACAGTCCGCAGAACTCGGCGAAGCCAATGGTGCCGCTGCGGTCGGAGTCAAACATGCGGATCATCATGCGCACAGTCTGGGGGTCGAATGCTGTCCAGTCACCGTTCACGAGGGCGGTGGAGAGCTCGCGCTCGGAAAGCTGGCCAGTACCTGCGGCCTGTTAGATTTTGAATTCTCGAGGTCTCTCACGGAGTCGCGTACCATCCTTATCGACAGCGCGGAACAGAGGCAGCAGGGTCGGGTCGGCACCGTCAGCCATCTCGGCGGGCGCGGGAGACGGGGGCGGTCTTGAGCTGGGAGGAGGGCGATTGTGCATCTGAGTCGGGCGCGGGCCGCCGGTGGGAGGAGGAGAGGTGGCGCCGTAGATGTTGGGGCTCGGGCTAGGACGGCGGTCGTCGCGAGGGTCGCGGTGGTCAACGGGACGGCGCTGGTAGCTATCGTGGGGGACGGGCGGAGGCGGCTTGCTCTCGTAGCGCGGTTGAGGAGAAGGCCTTTGGGCCGGGGCCAGGGCTGGGGCAGCGCCGCCCTTCTGGAACGGGACGGTCAGTCTTTCTCCGGTTGAGCGATCCATGGGCTGGCGATGGTGAGGGCATTCGCGATGGTGAATCGCAAAGAAAAGGCCAGATTGCGTGGAAAGGACTACGAGTCGAACGTACCTGCTCGGGCTCCGCGAATCTGGTAGGGTGTTAGCATGGCGGGGTAAAACAGATTGCGATGAGGGGCTGTTGCGAGTCGTTGATGGCTCTAGTTACGCACCTGGGGAGTTCGTCGGGGTTGTAGGGTCTGTTGTAGGCCATTGCGACTGTGGTGATGGGTGAACTGGCGATGGAGGGCCGGGAGAGAGAGCAAAGGAAAGGGTCCTTTGGGAGTCGAGTCGAATTCGTCGGCTCCTGGGATTATATGAAGTTGCAGAGGTGGGGGCGTCTATTGGTTTGCGGTGGACAACCAACCCAAAGGAAGGGCCAAGAGCAAGGAGGGGAGGAGCCGCAGCAACTATGTACCTCAGGTTCTGTAGGTGACTTGGGTCCAACAAATGGAACTTGGGGTAGGGGTCTCAACGTCAGGCGGCAGTCGGCACGCCTAGGACGGGACAGGACAGGAAAGGACAGGTAGGGCTGCTTCGTTAGGCTGCGCTGCGGGCATAGAGAGGCTGTGAACGTGCCAATCGGGCCCTGAGCTTTGCGCAATCGTCAGATTGGTTTCAGCCGCACCATGTATTATGAAAGAGTGAGGCTTGGGCTGAGGCCTTGTTTAGAGACTACGTGCTGCTGTAATTTCGGTCGCGCATGGCCGCGTTGTTAGGCTTTCTGTCTCTGTCTCTCTTCAGTCATCTCCCAGGCAGTATGTACGGACTGGCAGACCCTCGAGGGAATGTACGACGAATAGAGCAAGGGAACACGAAGCCGTAGGGCTTATCTGGCCTCCAGCAGGGGACCTACACCGGGGACCGGGCAGTTTTGGGGAGCAGCGGCGCCCGCGCGCAGGTTGGGGATGGCACGGGCACGGGCGGTGGACTGGGATGCAGGGCAATCAGTGCTGAGGAAGCTTTGGTGTATGATTCGGTCGTCTGTGTCGCGACGATGAATAATACCACGAAGGGGACTGGACATGGTGCATGGTGGTGCTCGGTGTGCGACGGCGATTTGCTTGCTCGGCTCGGCTGTAGCTGCGCTGTGCTGCGCTGCGGATGGGCTTTGCGACGGGAACGACACGGCACGACTGCCACAACAAGACACGACACGACACGGACGGTTGACGCAAATCAGACGGGATGAACAGGCGATGGATCACGGTTTGCAGTCTGCCCGTCGAGTGGGTTCTGCGAAATTGTTTCTGGGAGGGGGCAACAACTAAAAACAGAAAATGCTCCAGCAAGGAAGACGTAGGGTAGGTAGATCAGGACAGAAAAGAGGACATTGATTCCATCCCACGCGGCCTTTGGGTTGGCTTGGCTTGGATCCTGAATTCCTGCTTCTGCAGCGACATCATCATGTCACACACAGACACGGACACGTCTTTCCGATTGCTGGTGCCTGGCCCCAAGCCCACCTCACCTCACACTCGAGCCTAACTTAATTGCAGGCTTTGTTCTTTCTGTCTTCTGGAAGATCACCAGGACGGGAAGTGGAAGGGTCATGCCGACGGGATGGGGGCATTTCTGTGCTGTCAATGGCCTTTCGCTTTCGCAACCCCGCCACGCCGTCCCGCTGTGGACTGAATTGCGGTGGGTTGCGGATGCTCTCCAGGCGATGGAACGCGACGCCGAAGAACCATGGATTGTCATAGGGCAGGCCTGTAACAAGTGGCAAACAGGGAGGATACCTGCTGCGACGGCGAGTCCGGCTTCGAGGATGCGATGCGGCGACCGCATGCCATGCCATGCCATGCCATGCCCTTGCCTTGCGCTGCGCTGCGGATTACTCGCGATTGCGTATTCGGCCGCCAGTGTCCCGGTCCGGTCCATTGCGTTGTGGCCGTCCGTCGTTATACGCGGCAATGAAATTCGTATCTGGACGAGAGAATCCCCATTGACTTCGTGTTACGGGCCTCAAGAAATGTGCCTTATCCACAAACTGGACACGGCGACCCCTGGGTAGGTAGGGGGACGGAACTCCAGCTCCAGCGTCTCTGGACTGTTTCCGTCTCGGGACCGGGTATTGATACGATGGAGATACAGATCGCGAGGTGGAAAGGGGTCCCGAGGACTTTATTCCAGCCTGGAGCCCAGCGGTCCGGCGCAGCTTCTTTTCCTTTTCCGGGCTCCCCTCCAGTGTCTTTCCTCATCAAGTCTCTCCTCCACCACCACCACCACCGCCACCATAGCCATCATTACTTACCACTCATCACCCATCGTCAGACGCCGATGAGGGACGATACGGGGTAAGCTGTGTTAGAGCGATACGTAATGCAGACACATTCGGTTTCCAACAATTCCCTCACATACAATCACTTCACACACGCACATAATAACACATGCAGCGGCCATTGGTGCCCTGGACCGGACGGAGGGCGTGGCAACGACATTTCAGGTGGTCGTCGTATCCCCGTTTAAGCTTAATTTAGTCAGGCAGTCGTCAACACCTGAGACGATCTGTCCAGTTGAATGTTGCCGTGTCTCAATCTCGTCCAAAACTCCACTTGGATGGGGACGTCCGGACTACTTGTGCCAACGTCTTCGCATCGTGACAACTGTAGTTTGACCAGCGAGCACCGTGACTCTGCCTTGGTCAACGCCGCAGCACGAGGAGGAAAAAAAAACCCTCGACGGGCCATCGTGTAAGCGTGGCCACCAACCAGTGGCCCCAGAGCATCATCGTCCGTACCACCCTAACAGCAAGTGATCCATCCATTCCTTCTTTTGCTTCCCTTCCACCTTCCATTCCACCCCAACCCGCCCCACCATGGCCCCGGCCCACGCCCCTCCCCAGAGCGCCGAGCCTCTCGCACGGGACGCCGGCAAGCGGGATTGCGTATGCTTTCCCAGCTTTGCAGCTTCCATTCGCACCGCTCAAGTCGCCTTGCCCAACTTTCTAGAACACATCGAACCTTTTTTTCCCTTCCTTCCTCTCTTAATTTCAGGCCCCCTCCTCTTTCCGCCCCGTCTGCCACGTACGTTCCCTGATTCCTTCTCGTCGTCCTTCCTTTCCACGCTGTTCCGGGAACTCTTGAGTCTAGCCCTTGCCCTTTTGCCTTTTGCCTTTTCCCGCTCCGCTCCGTCCTAAACATCCTTCATTCCCCTCCTCCCCTCGCCCTCATTCTTCACACTCAATCTTCCCCTCTTCTTCTCCTTTTTCTTCTGCCTCTTCTTTTGATACTCGTGTGTGCGTGTTTGTGTTTGTGTGTGTATTTGTGTGTCCTATATGTGTGTACGCGCGGCTTCCCCGCGGGGCTCGCACCATTCCGCCCGCTCCGCCGTTGCGGCTTGCCGCTTTCGGGTGCCACCAACGGCTCATACAGTTTCCTGACCGTTTGGTGGCTAGGCAAGCGCCAAAAAGAGATCCAAGATGGATTACCGAGTGGCTTTTACCCGTCCAGATATTTGTGTGTTGTGCAGAACGTCGCAAACGACACCGGCATGGGACTGATTTGCTTGGAATTACTTCAGATACCGTGGAATTACCGGGCCATAGTGTCGTCTCCTTCGCCTCTCTACCCTCCTGGAACGGTAGGTAGATAGGAAGCCCTCGCTTACTTGGGGCTGTCACATTTCATAATTTTTCCATCTCGTCCCGCTCGCAGAGACAAATTCACCACTTGCACGGATACCGCGGGACACAGCAACATTCGAGATGGCCGCCGACAACGACCTTTCCACCAACGGCTCCGAGTTTTGGCTGTACGGGTACGGGTACGTCGAGTCCAGAGATAGATCTCTCTCCCCCCCTTCCGCCCCCTACCCTATCCCGGTGACCTCTCGGAGGTTCTTGTCTTTCAGCTCCTCCCGCCCTCCCGCATATATATCCCTGCCGACCAAGCTCTCCGTACTCTGTACCTTACGTCCCTAACGTCGCAAACCCGCTTCTCCAGGAGTCTGATATGGAAACCTCCGCCGCACTTCGGTTAGCCTCCCTCTCCCTCCCCCCTCCTCACCCGGGCTACTCTAGCCGCCTATCCGAGCCTCCGGCTGATCTGTGTCGTTCAACCCCACAGACAGAAGGATCCCTGGTTGGGTGACGGGATGTGTCCGACGCTTCTGGCAAGTAAGTCTTCTCCCTTTCTTTCCTCTTTTCCCCTAACGCAGCCGTCTCACCCGGCCCCACGGCACACAAGGCCACCTCGCGTCAAGGCTGCCCGCTCACACCAATGCTTATTTACACTACACGTCTTGATTTCCCCCTGCCCGTGCTCAAAGTCACTCACACTAACCTCTCACACAGGCAAGGTAATCACCCACACTACCTGAGGCCCTCCTTGGGAATGACCCTGCGTGTTGTGAGATGTCGTCCTGACCGTCACTAGCCAGGACCACAGGGGTACACCGGAAGCCCCGGGTCGCGTCGCGACACTGATCGAGCGTTCCTACTGGGAAAAGCTGACTGACCATCACGACTCGGCCCCGGATCGTGTATGGGGCGTCGCCTACCGCATCAAGGCTGACAAGGTCGCCGAAGTCAAGGACTACCTCGACATCCGGGAGATCAACGGCTACAGCATTCACTATGCTCCCTTCTACCCGGCCGACGGCACCGAACCCATTCGCACCCTCGTCTACATCGGCACGCCGGACAACGACCAATTCGTCGGACCCCAGGATCCCCAGGAGCTGGCCGAGCACATCTACAACAGCCGCGGCCCGAGTGGTCTCAACATTGACTACCTCCTCGGCCTCGAGAAGGCGCTCGACGAGCTGAGTCCGGAAAGCGGCGACGTCCACATTACCGACCTCTCCAACAGAGTCCGCGCCATTCAGGCCACCGCAACTCTGCCTCCGGGTACCGGCCCGGATCCAGCAGATGCCGCCGACGGCGAGTTCAAGCAATGAAGCAGTGTCAAGGAGCAGGAGGAGACCGAGAAGACGTGCTGAGGAGATGGCCGCACAAAAACTTTTCTTTTGCATACTTGCCCCGCCCCCCGGGAAGCCAACCGCCCTACACCCCCGTTGCGCAAATCCTTCGTACCATGTCGACTCAAACCCCCCTCCTTTTTTATTCTAAAGCAGATCATAGACAATCATGCAGGCCAGGTAGAGTTAGACCACAAAAATCCGCAGGGTGCTATCCCAACGACGATCCCGATAACCACCTTTCCTCCTCCCCAATATTGCCAACCCCTCCCAGGTCACCAAAATGAAAGATCACCACGTGCGAAAAGACCGAAAGTTGGGACCGCTCTTGGAGACAGAGAGGTAAAGTATGGGAGATAGAAAGAAGAAGCAGAAAACCATTCCATTTGAGAGAGAAGACTAGGCCGTTACCAACCCTTGACCGACCCGGGTTGGGGTTTTGTTTTCCAGAGATCCATTGCAACAGAAGAACCGGGTATTGTGTTGCAGCGAAGAATATCATCACCAATGCTCGATCGAACCAACGGGCGCGCGCACGAACGTCTGTCAGACTCGGAGGAGGTAATCGTCGGCAACAACTCTTGGCCGCGTGCTCCCGAGTTGCGCAAAGTCGACAACCAGCAGGCAACGAATCTCCGAACTCTAGCGTGCATTAGTAGCCTCGGCCGCCCTGGGGCTGCTGGGACGGGTCCGGGTAGCCATAGCCCGCGGGAGGAGCCGCGTAACCGCCGTCTACGGAGTTTTTAGCACAGAGGTCGGGGATGATGGGGTTTGACGAGCGTTACTGACCCTGAGGGGGAGCGCCGTATTGCTGCTGGGGGGGATATCCGCGTCCGTACGCCGGTTGCTGATACATGTTGGGAACGCCGACGGGGTATCCGCCGGGAGCGCCGCCGTAGGGCATGGGGGGCGCGCCGTAACCGCCACGGCCACCACCGCCACCGAAACCGCCGCGGAAGCCACCGCCGCGGGGGCCGTTGTCAGAAGCCTTGTCAACACGGATAGTGCGTCCGTCAAACCTAAAATTTATGTTGTCAGATAGGGTCGGCTCCTCTGAGACTCATTGCGCCGGGACAAGCAAGCAATGGAAAAACGCAAATTCGCAAAGGCAGCGTACTCGACGTTGTTCATGGCGGCAATGGCCTTCTGAGCATCTCCCTCCTGAGTGTATCGCACGAAGCCGAACCCACGGCTGCGGCCAGTGTCGCGGTCCTTGACAACCACCTTCAAAATGGCAAAAAAACGCGTGTCAGATTCTGTCTCTCTCTCTCTTTCTTTCCTCTTTGCTAATGGACGAGTGTGGATAGACACAAGGTGTCTGTTCCGTGGTCCATGGCGGCGCCACTCCAAGAAAGTTTCTTTGCGGCGGACAGGACTGTTAGTACTTACAGCTTCTTCGACAGCACCGAACTCCTCGAATTTCTGTCTGAGGGTGTTTTCCTCAGTGTGCCATGCAAGGCCGCTGTGAGATGCAAGATCAGCATGGGTAGTTCTTGGATAGTTCTGGTGGCAACCACGTGGGGATAACATACCCGATGAAGAGCTTAGACATGATGATGGATGTTGTATCTTTGCGTGAGCTTGATGGTCTGTTGATTGCAGATTAGAATGAGTCCGGAAGGGATATTGCGGTGCATAAATGGAAGTGGTCGTGGTGGCGCCAAGGCGGGGTCAGGATACAGGGGAAGGCAATAGAAGCAAGCGCTCTCTCAGAGACTTCCCAAACAAGAGTCAAGCAGGCTCCAGAAAGCTGGCAGTGCTCAGCAAGTCGCCAAAGAGAAGTGGCAGTGTTGTCGGCAGAGCTTTGTCACTTTGATGACGGCGCGCGGGCAAAACGATGGAGCTGGTTAGGGACGACAAAGCGAACGGTACAAGTCAGGCCAAGAGGAGCAATGTTGCGGGAAAGGGGGACTTGGGAAACGGGCAAGATGCAGGCTGTGTCAGGTTCTGGGACAAAGAGAATTTTACCTGCAGGTGTATCGCCACTAGATGGATGACGACGATGTGGATGTGTTGTGGTAGAGAGACAGAGGTTGGAATAAGGTGGGCTGTTGTTGGCGGGAAGGAGATGGTTGACGGAGGTCAGGTCTGAATTCCGGGCTTGATGGATTTTCCTCAGAAAAAGGAAAGAGGGGTGGGAGAAGGAGAAAGTGAAAGGCCACCTTTGAGAAGAGGAGAAAGGAAAAGCTGCTAGCGGGAATTTTTTTGTGAATGGCTCGGAGGGAAAGGGCGTTGAGGCAGTGAGGCAGTGCAAAAAAATAGGCCCCCTCCAAAGGTACCGTAAGGTTTGGTGTATGAGTGGGAGTGGGAGTGGGAGTGGGAGGAGCGACTGGCCGGGACGCGGTCTGGAAGGCGGGGTGGATTGAGCGAGAGTGTGCGGTGCGGGCAGCAGCGAGAGAGGGAGACGGGAGCGACACACGGAGAGGAGGACATGGAAGGCGAGGTGTGGAAAGCATGGAAAGGTGCAAGGTAGGAGCGGAACGGAAGCACTTGCCGCAACAGCAACAGAAAGCAAAAGCAGCAGCAGCAGCAGCTCCCCAGTACCAGCAGCAAGGAAACAACAGCAACATTTACTTGCATTTGCTTTCGCAATTGCACTTGCATTCGCGTGCTGTTGCTGCAAAGCAAAACAGTGCAAAGCATGGTTGGCTGCTGCTGCTGCTGCTGCTGCTGCTTACTTGCCTCCCGATGCCATCCCAAGCGGTAGCTGACTGACTGCCGCTACCGGGTCGCCGCCGTGCGATGGAAGCTTGAGAGCTGGAGCCGGCGAGACCTCGTGGCGGAGGGGCAGGTGGAGGGGTTCGATTCAGGTACGGAGACCGGCCATGTCCATGAGTGTTGAAGGTACCTTTTACCTCATCTCACTGACGGCTCAGAGGCGACGCGGACACACGGCCGCGGCCGCAACGACGACGGACTGTCTGCCTGGTCTGCGCTGGACCGCGAATTGAAAGTTGACGCCTTGCAGTCAAGCGAAAAGCAAGCAAAATTCAAGGTACGAGTACGACGGAGGGTAATGAAAATGTACACCGAGAAGTGCAGTGTAAGGCGCCTCGAGGTACCTTACCTCGCAGCATTGCGGGAAAGCGGCGACAGTGTGATAGGTAGACAGCGCGGAGGAAACTGGGGGCGGGTCTGGGTGCACCAACCTCGGGCTTCTGTTCTTTGTCTCCGTCGAATTTTCCTGCCTTTGTTGCTTGACTGGGGAAAGTCGCGGCCGGATGGGAAATTTCCAGAGATGTGGAAAAGGCGAGGGGGGAAAGGTACGATGCGCGAGAAAAGTCGATTTGCTTCTGACAGGGTACAGAGACGACCAAGTACCGATCCTGGACGATAACCAAGGTGAGGTAAGGTAGTTAGTTAGGTAGGTAAAGTAGTGCGTGGGTAGGTGGGCGGGCAGAGAGAAAAAAAGACGACGTTTTCTTCAGCCGACAAGGACAGACGCAGGTGAACGAGATTGAATACTAATCGCGCGTCCGCTGTCCGTTGGTCTTATCCTCTTTTTATGTATCATTCCCACTCTCCTTTCCCTCTTACCCCGTCCCTGTCCCTCACCTTATATGTGATGGACACAGGGTCCGCAGCGGCGGCGAAAAAGCGCAAAAGGAATAGAAGCAGGGCGAGCAACTTGCTGCAGCGGCAGTCTGATACCTGCAATACCAGATGAAAATAGGTAGGGTATGAGGAAAAAAGAAATTGACTTGTTGCGGTAAGGCATCTGAAGTACCCATCTCACCTGTCCTTCACCTGCAGAGTACACGGGACTGCTTGTCGCTCCTTGCCGTGTCCCGCCTCTTTGCGATGTCTCCATACGGCGTGCCAAGGTACCTTACCTCACCTCAACCTCGCTGCTGCTGGTCTTGTTGCCGCCGCCGCTGCTCCGCTGCCACCGCAATTGCTGCGACTAACCACCGCGTCCTGCTGCTGGTCAGGCACACGAGGCAAGGGCCAAGGCATCTGGGAGATCTGCCCGGGAAGAGGGACCCATGGAAAACCCATCCATCCGTGGGTTGTAGAACATGGGACATGGACGTGGACATCCAGTTGTCATGGGTGCCAGCGTAAAGAGGGGACCGCCCACATCCCAAATTCGGCTTTTCTGCACAAGGGGACGGGGGGGGGCCAGGAGGGAAAAGACCCAGCGCCCATCAATGTTTCGACCAAAGCATGAGTGTGGCAGCAGGGTTAGCTTCCCCTCCCAAACAAGCATCAAACAGACGAAGAAGCTCAGATGTACCCATGATACTTCTCTCTGGATTGGCTTACCCGTTCTCCGCGACCATCTTTGACTGCAGGGTAGAGTCCAGACAT
Source organism: Colletotrichum sp. SAR11_59 (assembly GCA_025328345.1). Taxonomy (NCBI): domain Eukaryota; kingdom Fungi; phylum Ascomycota; class Sordariomycetes; order Glomerellales; family Glomerellaceae; genus Colletotrichum; species Colletotrichum sp. SAR11_59. Next base: position 85,070 of record JAKMXC010000152.1, on the reverse strand, counting down.
GGGAGACGGCGCATGCGAAAGACCAATGTCGTCGACTCGATTCACTCCTCCGTTTGCTGTATCAATGCCTGATCAGAGTTGCTGGCGACTTTGATATTGATGCGGTCTACTTGTTGATGTCGCGGCCGCCGGGTATCATTGCTGCGTGCTGCGTGCCGCTGATGTCGCGGCCGTCGTCGTCGACATTGTCGTGTACTTAGTGGCACTTCAAGTCAGGCAACGCACGACGTGACGCACGCACTTACGCATCTTGCCTTCAAGCAACTATCTCTCCAAAGCGTTCTCTCGCTACCACACAATACAGTCGGGTCCAAAGTCGTCATCAATATCATCAACCTCAGCCGCAGAAGCAAGACACGGCTCGCTTGTGTCCCTGAATGCTCTCGCGTACATATCTGACCCAGCAGCCTAGTGAGAGCTCGTCAATCCGTACGGGTCCTGGTGGGCAGTGTGCTCACACTCGCAGTCAGACTGACTAACCGGGGGCATGCAAGTGTGGTGGGATAAAATGCAGAGACCAGGACCACGGAAAGCTTCTTGTAAACCATGAACCTGGCCGTTGCAGGGTTGGTGGCAAGCGAAACGGCTCAACGGGCGGTTGTTAAAGAGAAAATGAAAAAATTGCGCGGTGAAATACATTGGTATGCAGACTCAATTTTGCCAGTGCCTACCTAAGTGTAGTTGCAATCAGGTCGAGACCTTCACTTGCAAACGCAAAGCACTACCGCCGGTCAGGCTCCTGAGGGGAGCCAAGCCCATGGCCCTGGTCATTGCCAGTGGCAGAGGTGATAACATGAGCTCCTGGTGGGAGTAGACGAGAGCCGTGGTAGTGAGGGGGAAGAGACAGAGAGTGAGAGAAGGCGGGAAAGACAGGAAGAAAATAAGACAGAAGAAGGGTGGGATCCCTACACCAGAAACAGATTGGCATCAGTGTAATCCGCTGTGGCTTCAGGAAACACTGCGCGGGACAGCAGGCTTGGCCTGGTCATCCGCGGACGGACTGGATCATGAGTGACATTCCCATTCGACCCCACACTTTGCACAGCCTCCTTCCACCATGCCCTGTTTGAAGCAAGATGAACATCTTGGAGCTGCGACATGATTCTCCAACGCCCACTTTCTCCTGAAAGTGGAGTCTACTAACGTAGTGTAGTGTAGCTACAGAGCCTGCAGAACCGGTTCTCGACTCGGCTTGCCTCCCAGAGTCGCGATGCGTGCGAGCTGTGCCTGTCTGTGCCTGCTTGACATGACATGTAGTTGATTGCGCGAAGGCAGTTTGGACCCTCTGGCCAGCGGCAAATGGCGACATTGGAGGCAGGCACCCATGCCTCGCCCCCGTTCGGTTGTATTCATTTTAGCGCAGCCGTCCATTCGTTTTGTCGAGATGCCATGGTCACCGCGGGCTTCATCCCACGCAGGCGTCATACGGCAAGGTCAGCTCCATGCTGCTCATTCGCTTTGTGGCCGTAGTCCCGGTCTACAGTCCGTCTCTAGACTTCTTCGTCCAATTCGCTTCCAGGATCAGTCTGTTTGGGTTGTGACATGTCTTTTGGGCGACCTCGGCTTGGCTATCCGCAACCCTGGGCCGTCTCCCTCATGCGCGCAAAAGATGCGACCATGGAAGAAGAATCTTGGGATGAGACCACTTTGCCGGCATTGACTTCTCATGCGAGGCGACGCGCGAGGCACTCCGAGTTGGGAGGAAGAGCTCCAGGGCCAAGCAGAAGCATTATCGAGGAGGTCGGTAAGCAGTCTTCTTTGGCGCGCAAAACGCTCAATGCCGTCGGCAGGAAGCTCCACTCCCAGCTTGGCACTGACCAGCAAGAGGTCTAGGAGCCGGATGAGGTCCTGCGATGTGGGTGAAGTCGAGTGGAAGAGATGTGGGTATGGACGTAGTGTCCTTGTCGTCTGGCAGTGGATATTGGTCGATCCAGTGGAGTCGAGAAAGGCCACAACCCAACCCCTCTGTCGTATCGTGAATTCGGTTTTGGCCCCTCCCCCAAGTGCACGGCGCACAAACCACACACGACCCCTCATGGCGAGAAAATCGGTACATTGGTCGTGTCTTTCCCCCGACGATTGCCCGCGGCCTTGTGCAACCTGACATCGTCCAGCCAATCCCACGAGACGCAGTCACAGTTGGCACAGGGGGAGAGTCCCAAAATACCTCGACTCCTGACAGCTTCTGCTCGCATTCGTTGCGCTCTGGTCACCGGCCATGGCCTCGCCTCGGCCAGAAACGACGAGCGCGTCGAATCGTCGAAATCGAAGTCAACTGTGAAATGTGACGCAACACATTGTTGTGGACAGTTGGGGGAGCCATCGTCAGGCCCAGGGACTAAGGTAGTGGAACCTTTAAACTCCGTACCCTAGGCATGAGTGGTGTATAGCCGCCGTCATATTGTGGCATGGACCAACCTATGGAACTCCAATCGAGCCATGGATACGGAGGGGGGGAGGGCAGCCTGAATGTGGAGGGGCGGTTTGGGTCTCTGGAATACCACCAGCAGGAACCCTAATGCACTTGGCCGCGATCCAGCCGGGAAATATCAAGGTTTGGAAATGGCTCCATGTTCCGACTTCGTCTTCACATCACACCGCTTGGTCATTTCTCCTCTCGCCATTTCTTGGCTCACTCGCCTCGGTGGACATCAAATGGATGGATGGATGGACGCAGCTCTTGCGCCTGTTTGCTGCAGGGCTGGCGGTAGGCAGGAGCACGGGGTCGTTGCCTTCAAGATCCCAGTGGCATTCGAAACTGCCAGGGACCATCTATAATTAATTAGTCGTGACCGGACGAAGATGAAACCTGCTGCGCCTTCACGGGCCCGCTGCCTTATCCACAGCCAAGGTTTTGTCTGCAAAAGCAAAGAGCTTGGGCAACGTCGTTGGGTTGGCGACACATGTCCTAATGTGCTTCGATATGACTGCCCGTGCAAATGGTCTGCCTGGGGTAGCTCCTGCAGCCACGTGCGTCGTCACGGACGATGCGACCCTGCAAAAGGTATGCTGGGCTGATCTCGAGTGCCAATGGCCTTTAGCCGTCGCTTGAACCGAATGTTTGGAATCTAGAGATCGCGACCTGAGCTGAGCTGGGCTGAGCCATACCGCAGGCCCAGATGTTGCGACTGAACACCTCGCACGCGTACTTGGCAGGCATTCTTCATAAGATGATATCAGAACAAGGACTCGCGCGCGCATTCTTCCCAAGTCATGTGATTGTCATGTAGTTCTTGTCAACCAAGCTGCCATCATGAAGTGAAGTTGGCAACAGAGACAGATGGCCAGATTTGCCAGCCAACGTTGACTGGCTGTCGTGCCCGTTTATGAAACGGTTCGCGGCCAACGACAAGCAACCCGCATTCGGGTGCGTGGTCAGCTGTCAAGCATCTGTCACGGCGGGACAAATCCGGTGTTCTCCATATCAAAGCCAAGTCGATGCTATCAATAGAAATTGGCCGGGTATTCGACGCAAGACGTGTTCCGTCCCTACCGGGGCTTGTCTTGGCATTCTGAGACAGCCGCAACTTGGAGTGTGTTCGACGACATATCAAGTGAACCTCCCGATGGATGCCCTCTCGAATCAGGGTCTTTGGTAACGCGTCATATCGGCTAGGTCCGCTGTGAGTCTTGTGGTGCTGCGCGGCAATTTCGGCGATATGTCCCCAGAAGCCGCGTCTTCGAGGTTGCGTCGACAAAACGCTCGGCAGCCTGGAGGCGCCCTGTGTTCCTGGAGGGAGCGACGGATTTGCGGAGCCAAGAACGAGCATTATGTCGTGTAAAGAATTAACGCAATCGAGACAGGCTTTTTCGGAGCGCAACGCTTTGCTTTGGTCGTAAGGGACAATGGTAGGAGTAGGTTGACCAACAGTTTTGAGAACTTCGCTAACACAAAACACAAAAAATGGTTGCTATCGAGCTCGTTTAGACTTGCCTTCCGAGTTTGGAGGCTCTTGCTCAGAGAATCTTAGCGCTGCACAGCAGTTTTAGCGCCGTGTTCAAATGTCTGGACCCCGTCGGCGGTGGGAACTGGCGGAAACTATTCGTGCCCGCCCTCTACAGATACCTTACGGCGTGCTAGGGGTCCTCCCTCCCTAGGTAGGTCACCTTCGGGTGCTGTCCGTGTCTCTGAGCAACTACCTCCCCCGCGCAGTGTCCACCTACCAATCATCTCTGTGTAACCATACAAGGAAGGTAATAGCACCAGCCCCGAAAGGTCGCGATGCAATTGCTTTATGTACGTTCGCAGCTGCGTCGATAGCGAGATGGGCCAAAATATGAACACAAGAAGACACAAGTTGCAGAAGGTACGATTGCTGTTCAGCACCTTGCCGATGCCAAAACGCAGTCATGCGTCTCGCTGGCTGCGTGGTACCTACTCGCGATGGGAATGATCAAAGGCGACGGGATTCCTCAGCTGTACATCACGGCGAGCGACTGGGCTCGGCTGGCTGGCTGGTTCGTCAGCTACTCAATCTAGTCTATTTTCCGTTTTCTTCAACTACTTTTGTCGCTTCAGCTGTCTCGGTGCATGCATGCATGTTCGATACCATGAATCACCATTCCGAGAGAAACCACCGCAGCCATCGTAGGCATCGCGGAGACGAGGAACACCTCCGCCACGGCCGATTTGAGACTCGGAGACACGACTATACCGAACAGGCGCATCAACGTAGTCAAGCACGAGACAGGCGCTCTTTGTACTCCAAAGCCAGTTGGAACGGGGATGGTTGGGACTCGAGAAACGACACAGGCAATGACGTAAATCAAGGCTCTGGCATGATCGAGAATTGGCTTTCCAACATCAGTCGCAGAGGCGTGGTTTCACCCGAAGCCGTCGATACGCAAAATCAACAACAGAAGCCAACAGTGGCACGGTCTCCAGGTTGGCGACCACACAACATTGATCTCGACAACTTGAGGCAAGGTCACAAACGGTCTCGGTCTCGAGACAGCTCCTTCATCGCGGATGCATCAAGAAACCATACCCGAGCGTCCCCGCTGCGTGGCAGACAACATGAGACAAGATTGCCATCTCAAGAACAGTATCAGCACCAACACGTTGATCAAGTTCCCAAAAAGGCACATCTGTCGTCCTTTGGCAGTCCTTCGCCCGACTTCAAGAAGCGAGCGAGGCATAGAACTAGGGATGATCGGTACGAATCAAACAAAAAACCGCGGCAACGGCAGCAAAGGTCGCGCAAGGAAAGATGTGAGCAGTCGGAAGTCCCCCCGAAAAAGAAGGTTCTGTCATCGGGCAAAGACGTCATGGACAATTTCCATTCTGAAGCGATACTCCAGGATAGGCTGACGGTAAGAATCATTTCCTTATACTGAACGAGCTTTGCTAACCGAGTGTCTAGCTACAACCTGATATATCGCATGGTCTTTTTCAGAACGGCCGCATATCTACCCCCAATCCAGGTGCGTTCCTAGACATAGCTTTTTTGACCCATCCTGACCAGTCGCAGTGGGAGAGCTGGCGTACAACTCGATGACCGCCGTCGAAAATCCGATATCTCTTGTGTCCTCACGGGCACAGCACAACAAGTCCCGGGCCAAGGAAAAGCAACGACGAGGGCGGGAGGTAGACGAGATAGTGGCGTATTTTGGACACAAAGAAACACCACCGAATGAACTCCTGCCGGCCATACCTACCGAAACCCTTGTCAGCCCTGCACACAGAGGGATCGGCATTCACCCAAAGACTGATCATTTGGACAGGCGACGTACGGCGGATCGAACGTCAACGGAATCGTTTGAGAGAGGTCTAGCACTACGAGCAGACGAAGCCCGAATGCGCCCGCCAAGGAGTGGACCCCTGTCAGCCTCGATACCACGAGCCAGTAGCATGGCGACCAGCTATGTGTCATGGTCTACGAGCGAGCAAATACAGCCATCGATGCCCCGAGCTTGTAATGGCAGGAAAGCCAGTAGCACCCCAGAAACTATCAGGAACGGCCTGCAGGAGACAGGAGTATTCAATGGTACTGGAAAATCGATGAGCGGGAGAGAGACGAATGCGGTATCAGGCGAGAAATCAAAAAGCCAAAAGCAACACTGCGTGGGCACAGATGTGTCTGCCCGTCCGGGTCGCGATTCATACCGAGCGAGCCCTGTACAATTACGAGGTATCATTCGATACCAAGACAAAGGCGTTATGACAGCGGCCGATCTTCCACCCGTGCCCAACGACCAGCTCGAAGTCCAGCCTGCAGAGTTGCCCTCTAATGGCCATGACAACGCTTGTGATAGTGGAGTCAGTTCAGTGAAAGGCAGCGTCAATCCTCAAGAATTGCCTGCATCAATCGCGGCAGCCGACAATGCTGACCGGAACGGACGGGGAGTATCAAACAGGCTACCCCCAGATCAACGAAATGAACAGGGTCTGACAGCTAATCATGTTTCTGAACGAATGCCGGTCAATACTGTGCCAAAAACAATGTCTACTCAAACATCATCGGCTGCAAAGCAGACCCAGTTACATATTTCTGTTCTGGACGACGATATCTGCGGGAATAGCAACGGCACCGTTGCTCCAGCCCCCGAAAGAGCAGGCGAGGCTCTCTGCAAACCATCTACGACCGTCGACGGACCTGGACGAAACTTAGAGTCAAGAGAAGCGGCACTTAGATCTCAACAGGCTCAACACTCCACGCCGCTCTCTGTCACGAGTGGTGCGTCAAGTCTATCCAATACGGCATGGAGATCGAACACTCTTAGCGACGAAGTATTGAATCGGGACCATATCCCAGGCCCATCAACCGCCTTGTACGACGAATATACTGAGTTCATGGGCGCTCAGCCGCGTATTCAATTTGGCAGCGGTGAAGAGGATGCTTTCCGTCCACCGCTGCCTCTACTGCAAGAACCGCGTTTTCGAGGCCATCGCCATGGCCAAATAATGGGCTACAAACGGCGTATCGATACGCCGCTATCTCAGCCTCGTGAGAGCTTGGCTGACTTCATTGCACGCGCCGAGCAGGATGCATTCGGAAACCGGTCTGAAGAAGGCGTGACGAATTCGTACCACGGAAGCGCATTGAATGATAGTCGTCTTGATGCAAGGTACTCGAAGACATCTTATACCGAAGGCCCTCTTCGTGACAAACTTGCCGTCTCCGAACGGCAGCCGGAACACTCAAGCTGGCACATTACAAATTCTGCAAACAACAACAAGAAGAGAACACGACAATTGCCAGTCGCTGGCGACAAAACAAGCTTCGAAATTGACTTTCCTTCCAGCAGAACACAGCTGAACGAAGCGGACCAAGACGATGAGCTAGCAGAAGTGCGCGAGCTGTGGCCGCCAAACTTATTCTAGACCTCGAGCTAGCTCGGCCTACTCAGGTTGTTGATCCTTCCATTTGGATCGCAGACGAGCCACATCAAGGTCGCACTTTTCTGCTTTCGCAATGATAGCCTTTGCCTTCCCCGTCACCGGCGCATCGATCATCATACCGTCTAGAGTCCAAGCCCCGCGACCTGCGGCATTGGCTTTCTCGTCGGCGATGGCAACACGGACTGCCCATTCTACCTCCTTTTCGCCGGGAGCAAACATCTTTTGCACCAGCTCGACCTGATTAGGGTGTATACATTGCTTTCCGTTGAATCCCATTGACTTTCCACCCAGAGACTCTTCTTCTAGCCTCTTCAGACCTTCGTCTCCCTTGTACGAAGTACAGACAAGATCAATAGCACTGGGTAGATCAGCGGCCTTGGCAGCAGTTACGATAGCAGATCTTGCGTAAAGAAACTCGGTAAGCGATGGTGTTCTGGTAAGCGAAAGGTCTAGAGCAAAGTCTTCGGCGGCAAAGATCAATCCGCTGAGGTACGGAGAAGCCTTGCAAATTGCGGCGAGGTTCATGACAGAGCGTGCAGATTCGATCAATGCGATAATTTTGACAGGGTTTTCCGAGCTGGCAGTGTGTCTCTCGGGGGCGACATGACGCAACACATCGGTTACATACGTTAGGTCGGCGGCGGAGTTGACCTTGGGGACGACGATGGCATCGACATTGGGAAGAGATCCGAGAGTAGTCAGGTCGTCCAGTGCAAACTTGGTCTCCACAGCATTGATTCGAACGGCCAATTCGGATATGGAGGGCGGTCGGCTTGTTTGGTTGGAGAGAAACGATCGGAGTTGGCCCCTGGCCTGAGCTTTCAATGAGGGAGTCACGGAGTCCTCCAGGTCATATGTTACGTTGTCTGATTTGAGACCCAACGACTTGTTGAGCATCTTTTCCGATGAGGAAGGCACTGGAAAAACATCAGTTTATCAGATGATATGAGTGTTGCGAGTATATTAACCGTAGAGAAGCGCCCGCCGGATGATTGATGAGGACCTGGCAGCCATGATGGATACCGTGGATGTAGTATTGGACTTAAGTGGACAAGAGCTTGGAACTTGATAGTGAATTCGAAACAAAGGCTGACTTCTCAAATTAAGTAAAGTGTAGCTGGCGATGTGAATCTTCAGCACACAGTGAAGATACCCATGTAGTCATTCACTACCCCTCTGAGCCGGCAGTTTGTGGCTGCTTTAAAGACAGCTCTCGGTAACTCGAACGTCGCGTGGTCCAGCCAAGTCGGCTATTTGGTCGCGAGTTAAGCTTCTGTCTGTCTGATGATGTAACCCAGGCGGTACGGTTTCTGCCGCAGTCGGCCGCCCTTGGACCCTTGCAGATGGTGCCAATTCATTGGCCCGTGCAGCTCAACGTCACCCCTTGCGGAACAACTCAGCCTCCACGTACCGAACAGCTTACCGTAGCTTCAACGTGGTTTTGGGGGTGGACACGCAGTGGTGTAGCTGTCCACGCATGCGCCCGCGACAGCTGTGTGTACCGTGTTAGTTTCCAGAGGAGCAGGCATCCCTCTCTTCCCAATCCCTTACGTCCGAACCAAGAACAACAAATTCTCACGAAGCCACGACATGCGCACGACGATAACGAAACCGAGAATTTGATCGCATTCAATTAGTCCACCAGCCTAACGTGTCATCGAAGTTCGAACTCGCGAAACAAAGTCGCCCGCGATGGAGTCGAACCAGCAGCAGCCGCAACAAGAAGCCCCCGGCTCCCTCAGCTGGCGGTTGAGCTCGCATCCCATCACCCTATTGACCTTTCTTGCATTTCGCATATGTACGTCTCATCCAGATTCAACGTGTTCTTCTGTTAGGGAAGATTGGCCAGCTGACAATGGCTCGTAACAGCAAGCGTCCTCGTGTACTTTCTCGGACTATGGATCATCAAGAGCATGTACGTTGTCGCATGATACTCTCTCTCCCTGCGACGAACACACGAAGCGAACGTCCGAACTTCCATCTGGTCATGACCGATTGGCTCCTTATGCATTTGGAGAATCGACCCGTTTACTTTCTCACGCACCGATCCTACGTGACGTCGCATACGGCACTTAAAACAATTGCTGACAGTCCCACCATAGGATCATGATCTTTATCATCACCATTCTTCTCCTCGCTGCCGACTTCTATTATCTCAAGAACATTGCCGGTCGTAGACTCGTAGGACTGCGCTGGTGGAACGAGGTGGATCCCCAGACGGGCGACTCGCAGTGGGTGTTCGAGAGCAGCGAGCCAGGAACGAAGACCGTCAACCCCACCGACAGCCGCTTCTTCTGGCTCGCTCTCTACGTCCAGCCGCTACTCTGGGTTCTTCTCGCCATATTTGCGCTGGTCAGACTGCAGTTTTTGTGGTTGCCGCTGGTTGGTCAGTTCTACCTACAGACCCCTTGACCTCAGCTCCTCTACCAGATTTCGAGTCCAAGGACAGGCTTCTCAGATCCTGATTTGCTAACTTCTCTGTATTACAGTCATCGCTCTCGTCCTGACCATCATGAACGCCATGGCCTTCTCCCGTTGCGACAAGTTCAGCCACGCTTCTAACATTGCTGGAAGCGCCCTGTACTCTGGTGGTCTGGCAGGGAGCATTGCATCCAACATGGTGGGCCGGCTGTTCAGCCGGAGTTAAGTGGACGTGCCCTTGAGACGACTGCGTTGGGCTTTGGAGCACGCCAGGAGAGAGCGTACCACGTCAAGAAGGATCCGATCAACGGGGGGACGTTGCTGGTCCTTGAAGGCCGCAAAAGGGAGAGAAGGGCTCAGTCGCCTTCGTCGTGAGGCTGGTGGGAGCAGACAACTTTCGATATGCTATACCCAACTGTACACTAGACATGTAAGCATGACCCGGGTTTTTGAACGACTCATTTTCTTGGCAAGTGGCAGATATTCTTGTGCTGGACATTAGGGGTCTGTCTCAGTGAACAAAGTGAAACCACGTGGTAAAAAAACTCAATTGCAGGCTCACCTACAAACAATTCTGCAATCACACAACGGTAAACGGCCAGGTAAACACATCAACCATCTTTAATCTGCGGCGGGAATCCTTTTTATCTACTTCTCTCCCACCCCACACACCTCAGATCATCCTCTCATACGCGACCACGACGACGACAGGTCAACTTCCGACCGCGGCCTGGGTATCGGCACCGTCTTGGGCAAATGCTTAGCCCGCGTGCACTAAGCGAAAACGAATGGTGTAATGTAAATTAACAGTGGCTGAATCGCAAAAACGCCCATCAAGAAGGAAAAGATCAACAGGTAAATAGCCACACTACAAGATATTCGTGTCAAAAATTATGCAACAAGAAAAGCCGCACTTTTGGGTATCTGCGATCTAGATTTACGAGGGCCCTACGATGACTACCGGCGCTGCCCCTGACCGCCGCCCTGGCCAGCTTGCTCAATCGCCGCGTCCAGCGCCCGCTCTTCCTCTTCCAACCGCCTGATCTCATCTTCTGTCATGCCGTCTTCAATGAGATGTGAGACGTTGGAGTTGACGTTGGGAGTGGACGATCTAGCACCGTCGCGGTTGACGTTTTCGAGTGAGCGTGAGGCGATTGGCGTGTGCTCCTCCTCGCTGTACGGCGGCGCAAACGAACGGCGTTCTGTCGGGCTTGTGCCGGAGGCAGGGGGAACTGCTGCTGCGGCGGCTTCTGGTACTGCCGCGTCATGCTCGGGCTCGGTGAGGTGGCGCTGCGATTGCTGCATTTCTTGTTGCTGATGACCGTCGTCGGAGTACGGGGAATGAGGGGATTCGGTGACGCGGGCGTGAGTCTCCTTGTCGGCGAGGAACTCGTGGGGGCCGGAGCCGTATCCTCCATTGTGGACATTGTTTGCGCGGCGGCGGCGACGGAGGAGGAACCAGAGCAGGAACGCAATCAGAGCGACGCCGAGAATTGAGCCGATTACAATGCCGGCTATGGCACCGGCGGAGAGACCACCACCGCCTCCGGAACTGGAGCTAGAGTTTGATGAGCCTGCGCCTACAGTCGTCGTCGTCGATGATGGAGCGGATGTTGCGGCGGACGTCGACGTAATCGAAGAGCTCACCCCAGTGGTTGTCTTCGGAGCCCATTCAGAACCACTGTCAATATCCTGGCCGGCAGATGCTGCGTCGCTGGTAATCTTGGACAAGATGTTTTCCTTGGTCTCCGCATACCCCTGATCAATCTTTGAGCCATTGTACACCGTGAACACACTGCTCTGGGTATATCCAGTGCCGGTGCCATCGTTTTTGGACCATCCGAGAACGAGATACATCTCTTTCTTCAGGTAGGCAGAAACTGCCGTATCATTCACCGGCAGTGTAAGTCCTCCTCCGGCTGTCAAAAACTCGACTACCAAGCGCCAGGGTTAGCACAGCTCAGATCAGTCAAACAACATGCAATCTCGACATTTGAATGTTGCTTACATTCTGGTGATTCGCGCTTGGTGTGGACGTCACGCGATGAGGCAAACAAGCCTACGCGTGGCATACCGGACGATACATTTGGGTTTTGGGCAAATTTGATCGTTCCGACAGGACCTTTATCGTCACCCTGGCGGCCCTGCCATGTTGCGTTGACGACCGTGACGTAGTTGCTGTCAATATTCCACTTCACGTCATGGGGGTTGTCCCAAGCCATGATCACCCTGTCGCCCGATCCCAGTGTACCTGTATCGACCGCGATGGTTGGGCTCTTGACACCGGTGCCCTCGTCCCGTTCAGGCCTCGTTGTCGTTTCGTAGAACGGTGTATTCCCCTTCTCCCCTCGAGACAGGGTGTTGCTGTCTTCGTCTTCATTATCGAATAAGCCCGACGGGAGGGACATGATTGTATTCCTCGCAGACTCCCAGCCCAGAAATTTCGAATTAAGGGTTATTTACGTAGTCGTCTCTCGAGTCGAGTTTTCGGTAAAGATTCGATATCGGTGATGCTCGTGTAAGTCGGTGGTTCCACACCCGTATTCCAGTCCACTACGCAAAACCGTCTGTCGAAATCCAAATTCGGGTTGTCGTACCAAAATGCCTTCGAACAGTGAGAGTAGAAGGAAAATAATCGAGAGGGAAGAAATTTGGGAGGAAGGAAGCAGGCTACGGGGGGTGGAGGATGTGATTAGGTAGGAAAGCAGAATAGCAACCCCCGGTTGGTGTAAGACGGCAGTGAGCAGGATGGAATTGGGCAGACAGGGGATGGAGGGGGAACGAGCACTAAGAAGAAGCCGACCAGGGTAAGGCACGTTGGGACCTTCGAGCTCAAGGAGCAGTCGGTCTCACGGGGCAGCTTCGCTTTTGTTGGTTAGGTCGGAAAATGGGTTCAGGTTTCTGTGTGTGGTGTTGCTGACGGCGCGGCGCTCTGCGAGACGTCTAGCTGGAGACGCCCCGTTGGGTGTTGGTGTTTGGTGACCGGGGTCTCTTTCTCTCCCGACTGGGATCTACCGCGCCAGCTGCAGCAAGCCACGCGCCAAGGCTGCGCCGCGCAAAGAAATGTCGAAGGATCCGCGGGTCTGTCTCTCTGGTATTTTCTTGCCAAGGGTCCTGCTCCAACGGCTTTTCCTCGCGGGCGATTGGCTCCTGGAAACCGCACCTTTCTTGCGTGCGTCTTTGATCAAGTGAGGCGCTGTCGATTCCCTCGGGACCTAGTCTTCAAGCAGCTTTGCCAAGTATGTCCGGCGAGCTGACGTTTCTATCGTTTCTCGAGATGGTTATTCAGATTCACAAAGAAGGCAGGACTCGGACTCCAGGAATAATGATTATGGTGACGGTGAGATAGACAAGCAGCTTTCGCACTCGGACATGGACGGGAGGGCTATTGATAGATACGTTGGTGCAAACCCGAGGAATCAATGTCGGTGGAAACTCTGATCAAAGAGTGCCTAGCTAGCTCTTCAGAAAGACAGTAAACAAAACTGGTGCCTGCTCTTTTGATGAAGTCTCCCCACCGTGTCATCCATCCTCTCCCAGGGCTACGAATCCCCGGCCCCTCGTTAAGCTCCCCTTTCACCATTCCCGCGCATCTGACCCCCTCACTTCCTCCCTTGGCTTACCTGACAGGTCTCTGAATCAGAGACGCAGAGCTTGTGATCCCGGGATCGGCAGATGGCTCTGTTGCACCGCGTCAGCGACAGGTCGGGATCTGCTTCTCCACGAAAGGCGGTTTTCGTACGATTGATTTAACGGGACGACAAGCCCATTACGCTTAAACCCCCAGAAGCAGAAGGGAATGGACACTGTCGGACTCGAGACGTACACCGGAAGGAATGGAGCAACAAGCATCGCGTCCAATGAGTTCCAAAGTCCATAAAAGAGTGGAAGAGCAAGCGTGTAAGGCTGGAGAAAAGCGGGACCCGCTAACCACCACCAAGCTCTTAGCGCGGTCATGGTCCCCAGTCCCCAGCCCCACCGTCAGCAACGAGCTGGCCAATGGAACGTGGCTCAGGTGCTGCTATTAATGAATCTCTCGACAAAGCCAACTCGTCGACCGTCCCTCCCTTCGCCTCTCCCCTGCAGCGACAAGCACTTTCGGTGTAGCAGCAAAAGCAACAGTAGCAGCAGAAGCCGGCAGTGGCCCATCGACAGCAACCAAGAAAGCATCACTTGGAGTGAGAAAGTAAGAAGAATGAGAACAGAGCGTGACATACCCCTAACACAACCGTCAACGGCCTAGCGAAGCAGCGCTAGTGCCGCTGCGGCTGATGTTGGAGGCTTGCATTAGCACGGGGGCATCGCCCACCTCACGACCTTTTTCTCTCTCCCTTGCTGTTCCCTGTGGTTAGCCTGGAGGCGCTGTTTGCTGCTTATTTGCTCTGCTCCGCCCGAACCCGAAACCCAAGTCGCCAAATCTCCGGCTCTCTGACTGGTTCGGCTGGGGGTTGAGAAGAAGGATTGGCAGCCGATCATGCTCCAGCGCACCAAGCTTCCACCGGAAACCGATTGGCGAGGGGGTACGTAGGCTGGAAATAAGCTAAATGCGAGGGAATGGGAAGTGGTTTGGCAAGCTTCTCCGAGCAGTCAAATTTCAAGCCCTCGGGGCCGATATGTTCGTCCCTGCTTTTAGATTGAAGTTGAGATGACGTACGAACAAACAGCCGGAAAACACTCGTACAGATGAACTTTGATTCCTGACATCAGTCCAGGCGCAAAAAAAAAAAAAAAAAAGTGTCATCTCGACTTGAAATGAACCGACTCTTCTTTGCTGTCCTCCTGAAGTATGTAATCTACTGGCAGTGCTGTCCGCCCGTTCCTTCTCTGCTGCCTGCCGATCAACGACCCCACCACCCCCGGCCGGCGTCGAGGTCTGCCTGATCCAATGCGACCCGACCATGTCATCAACCGGGGCCGCAGCGGCAACCCCCAACACCCAAAAACCTTCCAACGTCGACACCAACAGAGAAAACCCCCCACATATCCGGGCGACTCGCTCATCTCATTCTCACTATCGCCAACTGGTCCTCCCCTTCCTTCAGCGCGCGTCTAATGTCGGTTTGCAGTGCCCACCTCATGCCATGCTGCAGGTTAGCGGACCTCTCCTGCCGGATCAGGGCCTCCAACTCCGCTCTTTTGAAGGAGCAATCAGTTCCAAAACTCGGAGTTCCCAGACTGACCAACCATGAATTTCTGCTGTCTCCGTTCCCCTGCAGACCGCAAATTAAAGTGATAAACCTCTCTTCTTCGATGAGAGAATCTAGTTGCTGGGAGGGCACTGACAAAGGACAACTCAACAACAGATCAGTATTTGTTCTTTCTCAGACAATGATGTACTTGTGTTGTCTCGGTTTTTCAGGCCGAGTCTTCACAACCTGGCACAACATGCTTGACATACCTTGGTGACCGACCTTACGTGCACCATCGCTTTCTTATCACAGATACATAAGGAGGCTAAGTTGGTGCGACTTTTACAATTGGTTCAACGGGAATCATCTCCCGTCTTGTGCGATTACTCTGCGTCATTGCAGGCGAATTATGTACGCGAATGTTCTACAGTTTGTAGTTTAACCCAACGCTTGACCCAAAAAACACACTCCAGTCGTACAATAGCAGCAACCCCCGTAGGTCAGCTGGCTGCATTATCGTTTGTGTTGTTGTCGGTCTACCAAAGCCATACGCCTTGTCGAGGTAACACGCCGTGGTACTTTGAAAAGCCAACTTGCGCTCGTTTCCTCGCTATGCAAAAGTCATGGAAATGTCCTTCTCCTTGCCAAAATCATCATCATCATCAATGTCAGCCCACGGGTTGCTGGCGATGGTCGGCACCGACTGCGTAGTCTTCATCTCTGGCCGAGTTGGCGGAGGGTCATCTTTCGGTGGAGGTCGTGGCGCTGGCGGAGGATCATGGAACGAATCGTCAAATGTCATCTGAATATCCTCTTGTGGCGAAAGAGCCGCGTGATACGGGGACGGGGCACGCTGCGTTGCTGGGAAGGTTTGACTCGAGTGGAAGGTCGGCGTCCGCTCTGGCGTATAGCCATAGGAGCCGGAAGTTTCGTACGACGCTCGACCTGGCACGGCATATGCGCTCTTCGTCTCCCGCAAGCTGTCTCGTGGGTTCAGGGACGAATTTGAAGAGTTAAGGTCCAGCTTCATCGGTGGTAGAGTCGATTTGAGCTCCTTCACTTGAAACTCTTCTGGATCTTCGGCCGGCTTATTCTTCTCCTTGGCCACCTCGGCTCGGATTGCGTCGATGTCAAAGAGCACACCATGGTTGTTGCCCTCCTTGTCTTCTGTTCTCGAGGGTGTTTGCTTACCCTCCTTCGCCATGTCCTCGTAAATCTCCCACTTTTCCTTGTCGGCCTTCTTTCCTCGTCCGAATAGCGAGAATCTGCTCTTCTTCTTTTGGCCCTCCTTTTCAAGTTCCTTGCGCGCTTCTTCGATCTCATTAATAAGCTCACGTTGACGTTCCTGGTGGTTCTCCGGGTCCGGGTCCTCGATTTCGGTAAACTCGTCGCTCTCCACCAGCCAACCACACTCTCGAAGGAGACGAGGCATAGCCTGTCGGTACTCCATGTGGCCCTTGACGATTTCCGTGACGTCAAAGTTCTCGATAAACGGAACTTCCTCAATCTTGGCCAAGCCGGCAACCTTTCTAGGGCCGCCGCTGGTCAGTCTGAACAAGTACGCAAGGATCCAGTCATTGGTGCTGTATCCATTCACAAATCTGCCTGGTACGACCGTTCGCGCTCGCAGCCATTCGTCCTTCTTGATAATCAGAGGCGAACCAAAAAGGTAGACATTCTGAACGAGGCCGTACGCGCCCTTTCTGGCCAACTCCAAGAGGCAGGAGAAAATCACACGTGCGCCAAGTGAGTACCCGACAAGCGTAATCGGGCGGGTTCCCAGGTTTCTGTCAATCAGTGAGTCTGCAAGGATCAGGCCGGCGGCCCAAGCTCTGTCCTGAGAGACACTCCACGGGTTGTCAATCAGGTAGGAAAGCTTGGTCAAGACGACTGGCAAAGACAAGGCAGCCATCAGACTCGTGAGAATAGTGCTGGCCAGAACTTGCTGAAGACCTTGGGTGAGAGCCTGGCTTGTGTGAGTGTTCGTTCATCTTCACGGATACCAAGTGACCAATCTTACCTCTGTGGCAAGAATGTTGATGGTGTCACCCATACTTCTCAACATCTCTGGTTCCCAGAAGACGGAGTAGATGTCGCCCATGATGGGGTCAACAGTGCTGAAGGGCAGGCGAACGTCATCGACCTTGCCCGTCATCCATCCAGCCACAGTGACAATCAGGTTGACACGCTTGTTGTTGTGCAAAGGCCGGTACTCAAAAGTCTTGACCGCGCCAGTTCTCCGATTCGCTGCTCGGCCTCCAATAACACTTCCTGAAGCGGCCGCACTGGACGTGATGATAGCAGCGCCACCGACGCCGCCGAGAAAAGTGCCAGTTCCCGTCACTCCCAATGTCGTGAAACCGGCTGCTAGACCGGCTCCGATGACGGGGGCAAGCAGACCTGCGGACAGACCGATGACCAAGCCGCCTCCGACTGTGGCCAAGCCCATCATGACGTATCTTTTCTTGAGAGCCTGCTTTCTCCTGTGCTCCATATGCTCGTCCTCGTTCCAATTTTCCTTCTCGGCTGCCTGCTGCATTTCCAAAGCGTCCGTCACTTTCTTCTCGAACTTCCTAACATCCAACCAGTCAATCTGGAGGCTTTGTCCAACACGCTCCAAAAGGATTCTGGAACGACAGTCATAAACCGAATCCGCAATCAAAAGAAGGAACAAATCACACAACACCGTCCAGCGAAGATCGATGTCGATGTTGGCTGATGTTGACAGCTGCGCAGGAGTTTTCACAGCGGGGAGCTCTTCTCCCTCATGGGTCTCATACGGCGGAGGCGCCTCAGCAGGCTTCTCATCCTCGGGCAGGGCCGGCGAGCTGGGTGGTAGTGGTGTCCGCGGGGACGCTGTGCGTGGTGATGACACGGACAGAGAAGAGCGTGACTCTTCCGCCATCGGGTTCTTCACCCTGGCGTTGGCCATCAGCAATGGCGTCAAGTCAGAGGGGACGACACCGTGGTCGCTTAGCTGCTCGACCATAATTTGCTCCTGGGAGCTGATGTCCATATGGGTATAGAGACGGATCATCATCTTCTGTCCCCACATCTTGGTTGCTTCAGCTGACATGTTGACTTCCTTCTTCGTTCCCCTGGTATGCTCGATGCTCTCGGCTTCCTTGACCATGTGATGAATTTCCAGTCTGGTAAGTCCGACATATGCTATCCTCTGCCCTTCGGTCAAGAGGTCCTTGGTCGCCTGCATCTGAGAAACGGCGTCTCGCGCTTCCTCGTCATCCTCTGTCATTGCGGTGCTCTTCACGTCTTTGAAAAGATACTGCGTGTTGTCGTCCATGCTCGTTGCCGATTCCGCATCGTCGTCCATAATTACTCGAGTATATCCCTTGCCAGCTCCTCCGAGCCCGCCGTAGCCGTATTTCTCGTTGTCCACGTCTTCCGTGTACTCCTTGGCAACAAGCCTATTGTCTTCGTCGTAAATATCGTAGGGCGCAAACGCCGGCATCTCCTGCCATTCGCCATCGTCATCGTCTTTCTCTTCCTCTTTGTCTGCCGTCAACTGCTGATGAGAGAATTCGGACATGACCACGTTGCTAGCGGTGCTCGTATCTCTGGTGTGAGTGCCTCCTGCTGCAGCTTTCTCTGCTGCCTTTGGTTGGGGCTGGTCTGCCTTGTCGACGAGCTTCACGGGTGAATCAGGCCGCTCGTCCTTCGCCTTGGTCTCCATTGTCGCCTGCATTTCCTTTGCATCCTCCTTCTTGGCATCGGCAACGCCGTTCGTCGGCACACCGTTGTCTTCGATTTCAACATTGGCAACGGCGGCTGGGGCAGTTGCCTCATCAGCGGCCGGCTGTGTTAGACTTAATGATTTTGTTTCGCTGGGCGTAGTTGTAGTGCCTTTCTCCTTTTGCTCCACCTTCTCTTCCGCGCTCTCGTCGCCATTGATTGTCACAACGCTTTCTTTGACATCTCCTCTGTCTGCATCTGCAGGAATTTTATCTTTGCTTTCGTCCTTGTCCAGGTTCGAGGTTACCGGGGTCGATGGAGTGTTCGAGTTGTTGCCAGACGCAGCGGCAGTGGCCGGCTGCTCGGATTGCGCGTCTCTGAAGTCGTCCTCGCTGTCTGATTCTGCACCATTGCCGTTTGTTTTCTTGTCGCCGTTGACTTTCGTGTCAGAGTGAGCATCGTTGGCGTCTAGCTCCTTGTTGATCTTTGAAGGTTCGGGATCAGGGTGTTTCGGTTCGGACTGAGCATCGGTCGTCTCATCGTCGTCTTCGGGGGGTGGAGGTACATATCGTCTGATGGGCAGACCAAAATCATCGAATTCAGGCCTGTCGGCCATTGTTGTTGCAGCGGGAGTTGGCTTTTGTGCGGTTACATCTGATGCAGGAGAGCCATTTGGTTTCTGGGCTGACTCCTCCATGTCGGCAGCAGCGGTGGTGGTGGTGGCGATCGTCGGTGAGGGGTTATTAGTGGTGGCAGACTCGCCGGAGCCCGCCATGATGAAAGGATATTTCGTCCCTTAGGCAAGCATGCGAGCCGTGTCGAAGCCAGAATGATAGCAAATCCAGGGGTGGCAGCTATTGTGTGTTTTTTTCCCTTTGTGTTTCGGGAAGTTGGGAAACGAATGGGTCGAGGTTGGGGGGAGGGGGGCGTTTGGCGTTTGACCGGGCAGGGTTCCGTAAGGAGACGCGCAATGAGCCACTGGTGTAGAGCTGACTATTCGTTCCTTAGCGGTTCGCGATTACGATTAATACCTTAGGTGGGTGCTAGTGCTAGGATGGAGGTGGTGCTGCTGCAGATATGTCGACGCGCACAATGCGGGCGCCCACGGTTGTTTGCTGCAAGTTGACGTGCTGGCTGAAGACCCTTTCCGGCTCTCTGTGTATGGTTGGCCTCAAGGGAAAAAAGACACTTGAGGAACAATCCACGTGTGAGTGGTTTTTCCTTTTGTTTGGCTGGCCGGGTGGTTCTTCGAGGGGAGGGGCCTGCCGGACTTGAAAGGGATGGAGTATGGTTGAATGGAAGATTCCCGGGCTGCAACTGCGAGCGAAACTGACCCTGGAGAGGGAGATCAAATTCCCCATGACGATCCGCTACAGTGGCATTCCAGTGGGGCCGGCCGACGAAGCCATGCGCGCGACCTCACGCTTGTGACGGGAAACGGGAGGCTTTGGAGGGGGCAGGCGGGGTTGCAATCTCCAATCGGTCGCCTGCACCGCCCTGCAATTCTCTGTCATCGGGGGACTGTGCTCGCTGCTGTCAGCCCGATGAGGCACACCGCCAACACACCAACACAGTGATCGTTTCAGTGGCCCAGAGCTCTGACCGCTGCCCAGTCCTGCCGCCCCTCCCGGGGCCTTTGCGATGCTGGCCAACTGACGACATTGGCTGCATGTCATCATGGGCACTCCTGGCTGCTGAGAGGCTTCGGGGAAATGTCTTTTGATTTGACTCTTCGGATTCGACTATGCGGGACGACACTGCCGACTAGCTGCTCCTGGTGGATGATCCAGTTGGCTTTGGGCTGCATAGTGACAACTCAGGAGGATGACACGAGAGAAGAGCCAAACATCCGTCTCCGAAAGATTGATCGTCAGGATGGAAGTCAAGAATGCCACACAACGGCTCGACTCACTCACTCAACGGAGAGTCAGTGTCAGTTCATGAAAAGATAAGGGGGCTCAGCAAGGCACGTGGCCCCTGACAAGTCGCACACGAAGCTTTGTCGTAGGAATCTCCCATTAATTGGTATCTAATAACTTTTATTGTTGCAACATTCCAATGCAGTGTCCCCAAACGCCCTTGTAATGCTTCTTGGATCTTTACGGGCTTCCAACAGCTTGCTCTGCCGACCCTTCGCCTTGAGGCGCCGGCTCATCCGCCCCAGCACCGGCCTTGTGTCTCCTCTTGCGCTTCTTCTTCGAAGGCCCGTCTCGTTCACCTCCTTCTCCTGCTGCCGCGGACTTGACGTCGCCCTTTGGTTTTTTCTCGCCCTCCTCCTGGGCCTTCTTCGACTTTTTGACAGCCAACGGGTTGGGTCCCTTGGGTCCCCTCTTCTTGGCCTTCTTCTTCTCCGCCTTCCCATCAGCCGACGCGACATCATCTTCCTGGCCTTCGTTCTCGCTGTCGGCGTCGTTGTCGTGTTCGCGCTTTCTCTTTTTCTCGGGCCTGACCAGTCCGTCGCGGAACTTGCTCCTCTCCTCTTTGGTCCTGATTTCCTGGCTCTCCGTCGCCATGGGCTCAAGGATCATGACTGAGCGCTTGATGTAGATCTGAGGGACGCCGGGAATCTCGCGGAGCATGCGGCGGACATCCGCCGACTGGCTGGCGACACAATATCGATGCTTGTTGACGAGGTTGTCCTTGGGGTCGACGACAGCCTTAAGACACTCCATCGTACCGAGCGGTTCGGGGTAGTCTTCCGGAAGGTGGCCGCATCGTCTGCGCTCGAGGGTCTTCGCGAAATCGATAATCTTGTTCATCTCGGGCTCGCTCTTGCGAAGGTACAGCTTGCGGATCTCGCATTGCGTAATCACTGCAATGTCATTGTCAGCATAGAAAACAGAACAAGATCGTAGAGATGGTCACCCACTTGGCTTGACTTTGCCATGCAGCGTCCGTTCGAGTCCAGCGAGCAGATCGTACTTGAAGTTGTGGCAGTCGACCACCATCTCAGCGTCAACGAGACATTGGTAAGGCTCACGGAATCCCCAGGTCAGCGCATACTGGTTCATAAGCTTGCGATACTGCTTGCTACGTTTTCCGCGCATTTTGTCGTCGTTGATGCCTCGTCGTAGTTGGGTAAGTTAACTGAAGACCGACCGACGTCCTGGTTCTCTTGCCCGGGATGCTGAAAGGGGAAAAAAAAAAGTTGCGCCAGGATATGATAAGATAAGCGATAAGATATGACCCAGATAGGACCCAGCTCGAACCCACCCGCAGACTAAGGTTTACCCCACCGACTCCCAGCATCCGGTGTATTGCGCGCGAACCAAGCACAGCAACGGACGTCCACATCGGCAAACATCGTAGATTGGGTCTTTGATTTTTGACATGTGTGAACTTTATTCCATTTGGTGATGGTAATTATCCGATGCAACTAAACTCAGAAAGCCGAAAAACGCCGAATTTCCCCAAGAAGCCTGCTGTCATCCAACCCCCAGACAGGGCATATGCCAAATTATAGTAAATTTGCCCTTGCGAAGCATTCCCCATGCAGCTCTATTCCCAGATGCGCTCGTTTCGTAGTACCGTCCTTGCTCTCATGCTTCGTGTCTCCTGACCAGCGCGGCGACGACGCTGATGTCGTCTAGTTTGCCTATGGTTGTCAATTAGGCGCTGGGAGCACGGAACAATGCTCGGGGGTAACTCACCTCCTTCGGTTGGCAGGCCCTCCTCGATCGCGTGCTCCATGAAGGGGCTTTCGGCGAATGGGTCGGTCGCAATCTTCTTTGCAGCAGCCACCAACTCCTCGGCAGCAAGCTTCATGCCTCCGTTCGCGCCGCCTGTGCGGTCGCCCTCCACCCTGTCCGCTCCGGCCTCTCCATTTTCCCAGCGTTGTATGCTGTTCTGAATGCTGTCGATGATCTCGTGCTCCCAGAGGTTGTCGATGACACCGTCGGACATGGCAAGAACCACGTCGCCTTCTTGGATCTCCACCACATCCATGACGGCATTCTTCTCCGGTGTATCGGGGCTGTTCGTCCCAAGTTGCCGAGGGCAATCGAACCAGTGCCACTGCTCCTTTGTCTTGTAGACAACCTTCTCATGCCGCGGCCGCAGAATCATGACTTGACAGTCACCCAGGTTGGTCACATATACCTGGGGGACTGGCTTGGTGCCATCCAGTGTCTTATAATGCAGTAGCGCTCCGCTCGCAGTTGTTGTTCCTTGCCAGTCATTCGGGTCCGATGTCGCTCTCAGCGTCTGCTCGTATGCCGTCTGGAGATATGCTACCGGGTTAGGGGTGAAAGCTCCTCCTTCGGAACCGTGATTTGCAGCATCCTGCTGTACGGCGGTTGCCCAGTAGTGAAGAATCAAGCGCGACCACAGCCTGAGCTAGGGTCAGCTGTTGTATCGCCAAAGAGGCACCATAACCTACCCTGCGTGACCCCTCGGGCGGGTCGACCAAGCGCCTACGCCATCGTTCGCACATATGAAGTTGTCGCTCGCGAAGACGGCATCGTCACCGTTTGTCTGTCCAAGTATGATCTGTCCGTCGACTCTCGCGCGCCGATCACGGCTTCGGTGGTGGGTGCTGAGGGGGTCGGAGAAAGAGCCGGACGGAGGAGACAGGAAGGGCGGCGGAAAGGGCCTCGGAGCTCTCTTCGCGAAGAGCGACACACCGGTCTCGAAGCGGAAGGGTTGCGGTGGTTGATTCTGGTGATGGGCATCGTTCGCAAGCGGCGTCGAGGTCGACAGAGGGCGGAGCGAAGTGTTAACGAGAGTCGAGTGCGGCCATGGTGCGGTTCGAGGGCTTGGAGAAGTTCGAGGCACCCTCGGCGGCCGCGCAGTGAAGGGTTTCGTCGCCGACAAGGGCCCAGGTAGCCTCCTCATTCCCACTATGAGGCAGATCAGGCGCCTTTTGCGATGTTGGATCGCAACTCTCCTGGATAGTTGGGCCTGGAGCCGTTATCTTTGGCGCTGGAGAGGTGCCGCTGGGTGATGGGCATGGCCGGGGGTCGTTGCGTTGGTTGGGGGCTCTCCGAACCGGGGGTTAAATTGGGTGTACACGTGCATGCGCGTCTGGTTGGCGCATTTCAGCGATGCAACTCGAGCTCCAGCGGTCCGGGTACGTACAACTTAGCTAATGGGCAGCGATGTTTGGCCGCTCTGGCTGTACTTTGGCTTCCATCCATCCAATGAGTCGACCGAGCCTAGGTACACTACATTACCTCGCCAGCGACCTAACGCCGACGAGTAAAGAGCTGGCCAACAGACAGACACCTCACAGCCCCTCCAGCGAGTCGATGGGAGCCACATCTTTTCTCCAAATAATGCCCATACTCTGGGACTTCCTTGTCTTCCAGACCGCATAATCGCAAACACGTTTCTCTCGCCAACAATATCCTCCACCGACTAACAGCGCGAAATTTTCTGTTGACGAGAAAATTCTGACTGAAAATTCTGCAACCAAGCAAGCTAGCATTGCGAATATGTGGCAACCAATGCAACCGCCTGCAAAAATCGCCATCCCTTCATTAAGACCGAACATGCCGATCCGGCGATTTTTTACAATCCCTGGTTGTTCTGCTCCTCTGGACCCCATCGACATCTCGGTGTTTCCGCTCTAAAGTATTACCTCCCTGGCGTGCCTGGATCGATAAAAACTTTTGCATCTGCCAAACCCCCTCCACCGAAAACCAGTCGTTTATTGTCATTGCTCCGTCTAGACGTAGAACTTTGGTTCAGCCAAACAAAACGTCTACCGGGCGATCGTCGGTCGAGATCGACAAAGGCTGGCCGGTTGTGGCCGCCGCCGCTTTTCTGCAGCCTCTGCGGCTGCAACATAGCTAAAATAAACACCCCGACTGCCGGCCACCGGACCTCAGCCTGCGTCACGTTTCCTAGCCGTGTTCACAGCTCTCATGTCATTCAACCAAGACGAGCTGGAGGGCTGAGATGACCTAAGCCAGCAGCCTGCCGGCTGACCTGACTGTTGACTCCGGCCGTGTTGATCGCCAGGAGAAAGCCTGGTCACAACATGAAGCGAGAGGAACTGGCTGAGGCTGACATGACATGGAAGCCGGGAACCAGACCTGGGCTCGTCAACAGGCGCCGATCTTTTTCTAACAATAAACCCTTGCAGCACAGACATCAGGGAACGCAGCGCACTCGTTACCTGCTTTCCGACGAACCATGCGGCTTTGGTCTGCTTCTGATCTTCAGTCTTGCCCTCCTTGCAAGCATAGTGTACAATCCAGCAGCAAGGCCATTGTCACGAAACCAGACAGCAAGCGGAGATGCCGCGGATCATGATGGCGGCCAGCCATTTGAGTTGTTAGTCCTTCCATCTCGGATATTTCACGCCAGGCGTACCACCACGTTGGTTCGCGCCTCCACACATGGGTTGTGAACGACTTGACGCCAGCTCAGCAGGGGTGCTCAGGACCCCGTCCACGGACATGACGTAACACGCTCGAGCGACAGGTGGCTCAGCGTCCATCGCTGGACTCGCAGGCTTCACCGTCTCTACAATGACAACAAGCTCAATTTTATTGTCCCGGCATTTCTGTTTGAGGACGGAGAACGCGCGTCGAGATAGAAGTGCCACGAACCACCAGCCAGCCGTTCCTCCCGTCAGCCACAGCCAGGCCATGTCTCATTGCCATTCCTCGAGGCCGTTCCATCTACCTTACGTCAGCGGCAGAGACCGAGTCCCGAACCTCTCTTCCATTCTTCGCGAGTGGAACGGATGCATCAAAGCTAAGAGGCGAATGACAGCGCCCTTGGGCGGACTGGTGCCGTGACGAACTCACAACAGGAAGTAATCAACCAGGTCCGCCTGAGCCGCTGTCGGGAAGCGTGGTTGGGGGCGGGAGCCATGCGCCATCAACACACAATCGCATTGTTCTTGTCACCGGATGCCCAGTCTTAACCGCGCAAGTCGCTGATGCAGACGAACCGGACCCTTGGAGTGGAAAGCGCCCGACAGCACCGTTACAACGCTCCAATCCATCCAGGTCCGGAGCGGCACAACACAATTTGAGGCTGGGGATTTCGTATCCCACTATCGCCCTGTTCGGTTTCCGACTTGATTGGATTAATCGTACTTCGGTTCGTACTGATTACGGGCCCGGCCTTCTCGGCGAGCGGAGGGCGGAGAGCGGGCGGGAACCGCTTTCATGAAGGGTCCAGAAAGACGCTGAGGTATTCTGGACCTTTGCAATTTGGTCGTAATGGCCGATTGACACCGCCCACCAGTTTCTCACTGGAACACATGGCAACGAGAAGCCATTCATGCCTAGGGTCAAGCCATGCCAACGATGCTTCTGGCCCTACGCTTCTTACTAACAACAGCGGACCCAGCCACCTCCAACGCCGCGGCAGACGTGTCGTGAAAAGTGACTGTCACCGGCGGGACAACCCCTGCTCGTACTGCATGGGAATGGGGCCGGCCAGAGAGGGGGGCAGGAGGTATTGACGCATGCAGGATACAGGCCCGTCATATGATGGACCCTTTAAGTCAATTTCTTTTTTTCACGTCCGCATTTTCGGATCAGTTTGGGCTGGGGGCGACGGCATCCCTGAGCTCGCTCTGAAGGCTGGCCTTTGCTGCAGCGGTGACAGACTGGCGGTGGTTCACAGTCCGAGAGCGGTGACGGCGACGGCACTGACATGAAGTTCGTCAAAAACCTCCCCCCGTCTGATGTCGACCTGCGGTGTGTGATGCACTGGGCAGTAAAACAACGCAGCGCTTCATTCTGAAGGGCTTGCAAGTGACGGGGAGAGAAAACCCGGCCAGGTGGGTTTCAAATCGGACACAATGCTGACGGCAGATCTCCTCAGAACGCACTGGGCTCTGCAAAAACCCGCGAGGCAGTGTTCTAACGGCGGCAGCGCTCGCTCCCAGCAAAGTAGGGCACTCTGCGGAGAAGACACAAGCCGACGACCAGGGGACCGGCGCCAACGGCCCCTCCTATTGTCTTGGGTCACCCTCTACCGCCCTAGCCCCAACCCGAAGCCGCCTGGGAGACCTTGTCAGCCGTCTGGCGCCAACGTCTGAATGAGGCAGGCGAGCATTGGATGTGAGTGAACTTGCAAAGTCAGAAATCATGCCATCATGTTCACGGAGATACGTGTATACAAGGGTTTGGCAGCGACTTCGCTGTTTGGCACCGACAAAGTACAGCATCTTGGACTATTCGTACAGGACCGGGGTTCTCAGCACCCTGAACGGGAGGGCTGACAGATCGTCCAAGAGCCAAGTCGGCACTGAGTTTCCTTCATGGACCCAGCTTCCAATTAACAGCCACGTTGTTCACTGGGCCGCTGGGCGTTTCGAGGAGACGATGTTGAACGGGTACGTACAGCTGTTGCATAAGGCAGAACGCATGGAATAGACGAAGTTCCATGAGCACGACCTTCTCGTTATTGCACCGATTTAGAGCGCGTGGGGCGAGTGGCAGGGAGGAGGGTGAGGGTGAGTGAGTGCAGTTCCAAGTGAGAGGGTGTTGAGGTGTCTTGGAACGGGGGAGGGGACACAGAACTTCCATGGTCATGCACATCAATGTAGTTGAGTTGATGACCGCCGCCTGTGACCAAGCGTGCGTCGGTGATGGGATGGATGCTGGCTGCACCACATCGGACGGAACGGAGGCAAGTCAGACTTTGGGGTGGCTGCCACCGCATGTGGTTCGTCAAACAGGCGGAAAGCACTGCGACGCTGCGGCGTGTTTGCTTCGTACCCTACAACTTGTAACTTGGGGAAACGGCTTAAAGCTCCAAGGAAGACAAGAATTAATGTATCGAAACGCGAGGTTCAGTCAACAACGCGCAAACGAAGTCGGAGCGTTCTTTAGAGTGCTTAGAGCCTTCCTTTGGAAGTTCGAACACACCTTTTAGTGTTTGCGTTTGTTTCCAGGTTGCATGGGAGAGCTTGTAAGACAACAGACGGGCGGGCAGAGCCCAGCTTCCATCCCTTCCCTTCCCCTTTTGACTTGGGACAATTTCATTCGAGTGTCGATTGTTCGAGTCTCCCTTCCTTGCAGTGATCACTTGCGGACTTTGCGGCTCAACCCTTTCGTCTTTTGGTTTGATGAGCCGGACGGTGAGACTGGCGGAGGCTGATTTGCAAGAGACATCCACCGCAAGGGATCAACGGGGGGAGGCAATACCGAGACCAAACATTGAACTAAAGGAAGGTAGGCGGAGGTCGGGAATCGACAAAAGTAAACCCCGAGGCCCCCGATCGTAAATCACGGCATCCGATACGGGCAGACATCGCAACCACATAGGGAAAGGTGAGGACGAGGCACACTTCGTCGTCACCCTTTACTGCACAGCCACTCTGAGGGTCACTGGCCAGGTGCGATTAATAGTAGTAGCCCGGACCCCGTTGATTGGACGAGGTCGAGCCAAACACCCATGAGATGATGTTGTTTTCTTCTTTGCGGCGGGATGCACGGAGTTTCTGCTGGTCAATAGATATTCCTAGGCAGACCTGGGGGACGGGCTTTTTCAACTCATTGTGGAAAGTCTAAACTGACGAGGCGCTGGCTGCGGCGCTGCGAGAATAGGAGAGGAGAGAACGTGTGACACGGGGGACCAGCATGAGTGCGGACGAAGAAAAAGAACAA
This sequence comes from Colletotrichum sp. SAR11_59, assembly GCA_025328345.1. NCBI lineage: Eukaryota > Fungi > Ascomycota > Sordariomycetes > Glomerellales > Glomerellaceae > Colletotrichum > Colletotrichum sp. SAR11_59. The sequence goes on along the minus strand of JAKMXC010000152.1, from coordinate 56,913 downwards.
AGACATGGAAGTTTGAAATGTCCATTTCTCTCTTCCACCGCCTCCCTAATCAGATTGCATCTCCCGTCCTCTTCGGTTCCCCAGCCTCTAGCCTTCCTCTACAGAATGGCCTGGAACATAGGGCGTCAGGTGTACCTTGATCCGTCCCAAGTTCGTCCACCGGCCACGGGGTGTGGCCCAGGGGCACCCGACCCGGCTGGCACTGAGGCGTGGCAAGAGGCGCATCCATCTTTCAGACCTTTTCCAACATCGTGCGATGGGATACCTGTTTCTCGTAAGAAGAACACTGGGGGATGCCAAAGCTGAGAAAACGAGTCAAAGAGTTCGTCTTTGAGGTTGCAAACAGCAAACATGAGAACCGCGAAATCGAGATGCTCTAGCAGGGCCAAGCCGAGATATCTGTATCCGTCCGGCGCTTTCCCTCCGTCACGAATTACGACCCAATTACGCCGGCATCTGCGCTGTCAGATTCTCTAGCCTGCGACTAGCACCTAAGTCTCACTCACACGTACCCGGCGGAAACTGGAGCGACTGGGTACGGCGCGAGGACGATCCAGCCACAGCCGACACCGACCTCGCGTTTTTTTCTTCTTGTCATTCTGCAGTCCTCCGGTCGGCCTACATACCTGCTCAGCTAGCGATCGCCTCATCCACCCGATCTCTTGGGTCTTGTTAAGTCGTTGGGAGGGGCGGCCAGCGTTGCGCGTCCATCCACCAGCACCCCTGTCCAACTTTTGCCTACGAGGGGCAGAAGAGGTACATTGTCCGCACAGCTCTGGAGCTCAACTGCAACTGCGGGCCAGTCCTTTCTGTGCGAGGTAGCGCCAGAGAAACTGACACAGTTGGTCTGCGCCGTTCGTTTCTGCAAGCTGGCGCTTTTAGTATCCGCCACATTTCATATTCAAGCCGCCGCATAATTTCGCAACAACTCGCTCATCAGAGCAACTCCCTGGCCCTTGAGGTAGGTCTTGAGCGAGAAGAGACAGGGATCCGTAGAAACAAGAGGAGTTAAGCAAAAAAATAGAGAGGCTGCGGCGGGTTCAATGATCGGTCAGAAGGGGAGGGGGGATAAACGATTCCAGGCCGTATGTACAGCAGTCCCGCAGAGCCCGTAGACTGGCTCGTCTTGGCAGCCAAGGGCTTGGGTCCTCCCAGCGCAGCGAGAACCAAAGGCGGAAAGCAAGGTGGTAGGAAGCTTAACGTGCTGCATGCGCATCGTCCGGCTCATCCGTAAGGTGAACCATTGGCAACCGGCCATATCGACGCATCTCGTCGGGGCGGGCTTTTTCTGGCTCCTGCTTGTGTCCCCCTCCCCGCCTCTTTTTTCAATGGAGGATAAAATCGGCGCATAAGAGGTCTCCATCCCCTTGCAGTTGGCAAAGGTACGGTGTGAAAGGAAAGGAAAGGGCCCGGTGGTTAGCAAAGTCGGCTTACAGGGGTTGTTTGTGTCGATTCATCTCCGTCAAGACACATTGAACAGAAGGACGAGACTCGCGAGGGATACAACGCAGTCAGATAGAACACCTTACTTGGGTCGATGGACAAACACGAGAAGGTCCAAGGCAAAAGCAAATATCGATCGGTAGCAAACGCGGAAAACGAGGTGGTTGAAAAAACACGTCAAAAAAGAAGTGTTGGTTTAGTGCGACGCTTGTCGGGAAACTAGCAGCCGCCAACAGCGAGTCGGCAGAATCATCAACATCATCATCATGGCACGGCGTGTGGAAGGTGTTGAAGGCACCTACTAAGTAGCTCCGCATAACGCCATTACGTCGTCGGCTCTAGTTCCGGGGGCCGCCTTGCCATCTTTAGCCAAGGGTACCTCAGCATCCACGCCCCGGCCGGCGTCTGTGCCCCTAGTCGCATAGCAGCAACGATTGGGTCTTGGGACCACGGATAACCTGCCAGCCGCTGTCCGCAACCCGCCGCCGCACCGACGTCTTCCATGGTGAGTATGGTAGGTACTTGTGGTGAGGTGGGTGGTGGTGTCGGTGTTGACGGGAGGTGGTGACCTAGGTCGGGTGCTGCTACTGCTGCGACCTTCCTGCCGCAGCTGGAGTCGAGCAAGGCCCGGTAACGCGAGGCAAGACGGGATGGGACTGGACTGGACCGGACTGGACTGCACGCAAGCAAGGCCTGTCAGTCAGTCAGTCAGTCAATCAGGCACAGACAGGCAAGGAAAGAGGCAAGGAGAGGCAAGGTCTGGACGCAAGTCACCGCAGTCAGAGGAAGGCGGTGTTTCCCATGGAAAGGTAAGGTAATTCTTGTTGCATAATACTCCGCGGTACGCCTCGTCTTTTTGACACGTCTTCACGCGGGTTTCTAGCCAGGTTCATACATCATCTTTGCTCTTCGTCTTCCTTTTTCTTTCCACTCTTCCCTTATTTTCCCTTGCCTTGCTCGTGGATCACGTCTGCTCTGCTCTGCTCTGCTTTGCTCTGCTCCTGTCTCTCTGCTTTGGGGAACCCTACCTTACACCCCCCGTCGACCTACGTGCTCTTACCTCACCATTTGCACCGCCGCATCCGCTATCAGAGGTGCACTTAATTACTGACCCTACTCGATACCCCTACCGGCCACTGCCCTGCGACGACATTGAAGACGAAGACGACGACGACGACGACACCCATCGACGACGTCCATGTAGGAAGTCTAGGCCTAATATCTCCTCACGTTTCGCCTTTGCTCCGAAGCTGGAACAGCCTCGATTCGTTCCCACAACGTTATTAAACCCACCTGGCACACACGCGCGCCGACCCTGCCCGCCTCGCATCATCCTCACTCATCACCTCTACCTTATTCCCCTCAGGTAATTACTACCCGTCTGTTCGTACCTCGACGCCGAGTCGGAACACACGGGCAGCATCGCATATCGCCCCGACCGGGTTCTGCTACGTATACGTACGACCGACGACAGTCCCCCCCCCCCGGTCGCCGCCGCATATTGGAGTCTCCATACTCATTCCTCGCTGTGCGCTCGCTCGACTCGACTCACCCACGATTGGCGTTTTCGCGTCTCGTCCAAGACCCGAGGAACAACCCAAGACAGGTTGCTGTCTCTCAGTAATTTAGTTGCATGGTTGCTGGCTTGGCGGGAGAGCGCCAGCTGCATTGCGTAGGCCACCGCAAAGATGGGCCGTAATCGAGGTTCGTGCTCCCTCATCGCATTCCCAGTTGTCCTCAAGTCGTTCCCGTTCCCTTTCCAAGTCTTGCCATCGCCAGGTCTGGCTGCCGCTTGTCTCACTCGTCGCGCAACATGCGCGCCGGGCTTGTCGTAGGAGGCTTTTCCAACTTCCCGGCTGACTCCTGGCATGCGTGCCTCGACGTGCATCCCAATCCTAATATCCCGTCCCGTCCTCTGCGCATCATTGGCATCACCACCACAGACGCTCGCATGCACACATTCACGCACGCGCTATTACCTTTTCACACACTTGCGTCCAACTAATATCAATAATACCCTGGCCTGGCCTTCTTACACCTGCCCCATTACCCTCACAAGTGTTCCTTCATCGGCAGAACAGAGCAGGCAGCGTGGTTCAGCTCAGCTGGTCCTGGATCACCGTCATCCCCGTCGCAATCTGCAATCACTATCCCCATCCCACCTTATCCCTTCCCGTGCTACCCATTCATCTCCATCAGCCATCCCTACCCGTCGCTGTCACTGCCCCCCCCGTCCCCCGTCACCACCATCCTTTAGCCCCCATCTTTGGTGTCTCCATTGTTGATTGCTTTGGCGGCCCTTCTCGTCCGTCCGCACTCTATTCGTACTCTCACCTCACAGCGCAGCGCCGCCGCGCCGCCCAGAGCGCAATCGCGCTGCAATCGCATAGTGCCTGGCCTATTCGTACCTCGCCTGCCTTAGCTACCCTAGTACGCGCTGCGTCTGCGTATGCGTCGTACTCCGTACCCCCCTTCCCGCCCATCGTCGTTCCTTCCCCTTCGCTTTGCTGCCCAGTGGGTGGCCCCCTCCCTCTCCCGCGTCGTCCACGGGCCCGGTCCACGTCCACGCTCCTGCTCCTCTCCCTCGCGAGACCCCCCTCACATCGGCACCCCGTCCGCCGGTCCTGGCCAATTACTTGGGCGTCAGGCGATAATATTACTTTTTTATCCAGCGGTGTTGCTGTTAGGAGTTCGTAGTTAGGCGCGCATTATGCTGACCAAGTCTGCTTCGGGCACAGTCCTGTCCTTCATGTCCCAATTTTCCGTTGGTGGCACACCAAGGGACGCCAGTAAGAATCAACCAACTCCAAATTCGTCGCCTCCCCACGACTCGACGCCCTTTCCTCCGTACAACAAGCACCACTCAACACCACCACAATCAAAAACAGAGCCCTTCCCCGAACCCCCCGCCAGCTTCACCAACCGTCCCGCAACACCTCCCTCGCCTTCGCGACCACCACCTACCGGCGCGCACGAATATGCCTCGCCTCCCGCACATACAAACACTTCTGTAAACGACTCTCCCATCAACAGCCCACGAGGCCGTCAACGCAGCTCCTCCCGCCCACTTTCGATGGTAATGCCATACCAGCCGCCCCTCATGGACATCAACGAAGACACCATCCCGGAGCTGCAGCCCATCTTCACTTTCCTGAACAGCCACGCGAATAAGCTGTATCAGGAGGGCTACTTTCTGAAGTTGGACGATCAAAACACTCGTGCGTATTTTTTATTTTTGCTTTCATTTTTTGGTCTTGCTCACTCACGCCCTCGCCCCTTCTCACATGAGAGTTTTGGTTTATTTATTTTTCCCTGCGTAACCCTGCAGCTGTCAAAGCAAAGATGCGAGGCACATCGGACGAATTTATTTCTGACACAGACTCACAGAGGGCAAGCCCAATGCGGACCGCACCTGGACGGAGTGCTTCGCGCAGCTCGTCGGCACCGTCCTGTCGCTATGGGACGCTGCAGAGCTGGACGCCGCCGGAGAGGATGGTGAGATCCTGCCAAAATTCATCAACCTGACGGATGCGTCAATCAAGATGGTGAGTCGCCAGTGACGATTGTTGACTTTTTGGGGATCGCGCCCAGACCCTCGGGAGGGCAGTCGGGAGATGTGACGGCGGGGGACCGAGTGCTAATTTAATCTTTCCCTTGGCGAACAGATCGAATCCCTACCAACCCGATCGAATGACGAACAGCCGCTGCAGAACATTCTCAGCATCTCAACTGCCGGCAGAAACCGCTATTTGCTGCACTTCAACTCCCACCACTCACTAATCCAATGGACCGCCGGAATCAGACTCGCCATCTTCGAGCACTCCACCTTGCAGGAGGCTTACACCGGCGCCCTTATTGCCGGTAAGGGCAAGTCGCTCAACAACATCAATCTCATTATGGACAGATCCAGGTTCAAGACTGAAGAGTGGGTTCGCGTGCGATTCGGTGCAGGAGTCCCCTGGAGACGCTGCTGGTGTGTCATTTCTCCACCCGACGAGAAGGAGTACCAGAAGGCACAGAAGGAGATGCGCAAGAAGTCGCCTTACGACCGTTCTACTCCGGTTCTCAAGGGAAATATCAAGTTCTACGACACCAAGAAGGATGGTAAGAAGCAGAAGAAGGCTCGACCGATAGCGACGATTACCGATGCCTATTCATCATACGCCATCTACCCACAGGCCAAGTCGCTGATTGACGCATCCACCCTGCTCAAGATCGAGGGCAACATTACCATCCACTCCGAGCCGCCTTCCTCGACCGAGGGCTTCGTGTTTATTATGCCCGAAACCCACCCTGCAGTCAGCGGCTTCGAGATGCTGCTGCGTTTCCTCTTCCCGACCTGGGACACCTTCGCCCTCTACGGCCGCCCCGGCAGACTGGTTGCCAGTGTCCTGGACCCCAGATCACTCATGTTCGCCATGCCCAAGCACCGAAGATACGGCTACCTCGAAATTCTGGATGTTTCTGGACTGATTCTGACGGAGGGAAGCTCGTCTTGGTCTGAGCGTGAATGGAGAAAGCAACTCAAGGAGCTGACTGGTAAGAGAATGAATGCTGTGGATGAGGCTGGAGGCACCAGACAAAGGAGCGGCAGCAAGAGGAGCAACCGCCTCAGCTTTGGCAATGGAACGTCAAGCCCTGTTCCAGCCAAGCCCAGAGTCGGCTTTGCTGATGACGCCATCTCAAACCGTTCATCCCGATCCATGTCTTTGGGCGCCCCCAACCGTTCAGAGACTGCACCTGTCACCACTTCCCGCCCACCTCCTGCCTTGGCTGGTCTGGGTCTGAACAAGGCGAACCACGCACGCAACTCCTCAGACCCCCATCTGCTGGGTCATGCCCCCCCTCGCAACGAGGACAGAGGCTATGACAGCTCCTACAGCAATTCCTACAACAACTCACCCGCCCGTGGCCCGACCCCAGTTAAGGGTATCCTCCGCTCAGGCACCCAGAGTTCCGATGATGACACAGCTCGCAGCACCCCTGTGAGGGACTTGGAGAACAATGTCCGCTCCATGGAGTCTCCCGAGCCTGTCGCAGCTCCTCCTGCTTTCAACTACGGACCTCAGTCCAAGCCTGCAGGCAAGCCGTACCACTCACCTGATCTTCGCAGAGCTACTAGTCGCTTGTCCAACACGACCTTGTCCCAGCTGGCCAAGGCTGGAGGATTCGCAATCCCCCCTGATGATCGTTCGGAGAGTTCTTCTGAGCGCAGAAGTGGAGAGGACGCTGCAGGACCCAACCCATTGGTACAAACTCACGCCGCCAATAATGTGGGAGGATCTGCTGACAACATCTTCACTGGTGAAGCTCTAACCCACAACACTCCCCCTCCTGCGGACTCGCTGCCGCCCCCTATCCCACCCATGAACCAGAAGCGTTCTCGATCTCCCCTTGCTCAGCACTCGTTCGGCCCCCCTAGCCCTCACCCTCGCGGCCCTCTGCCCCCCAACCCTCAATCCCATGGCGCCCCTGATGCGAGACCCCCTCCCGACATGCGTCCTCCCCAAGACATGAGAGGGCCCCAGCAAATGAGAAGTACGGAGCAGCTTCGAAGCCCCGTCGAGGGTCAGCAGTCTCCATTCCCCCCTTACGATGCGAGGCCTCCCCCTGGCCCCGGGATGAGAGGCCCTCAACCGATGAGAAGCATCGAGCAGATGAGAAGCCCAGTTGAAGGTCGACTTCAGCCAAACTTCTCTCGCCCCGAGGGAACGAGAACCCCTCCGATCGGTGGTGACGGTCGGGTTCCGACGCCTGAGATGAGGAACCGGGGCATGATGGGACCTCCCCCGCCCCAGCATCGCACCCTGCCCCCGCTCAACACGGCAAATGCATTCCAGCGAAAGCCACTTCCAGCTCGCTCAGACAGCCTGAGAAGCCCACAAGAGACCCCGGCCTCGGCGTCCAGCGGTGGCAGCTGGGGAAACCACATCATCGATCAAGCTGCCTTCTCCCAAATCCGATACAACGATAGCCCTCGCCACACCCCCGTACCCGAGCAGCAGATTCGCAGAAAGCCGACGATGCAAAGTGACAGCAGCTACTACGACGACAACGCATCCAATGTCAGCCCGGACTACGCCAGCCGCAAGTCGAGTGAAACCCAGCATTCCCAAAAGTCTTTCGAGAGACCCCGTGTTGGTGTTTTGAAGACAGTGGGCGGTGCCGATTCTGACTCTGGAAGCGAAAGGTTCAACATTCCCGAGGTCAACTTTGGCCCTACTGTCAACTACGGCGCCAACCAGCCAGCCAGAAACAAGACTCCTACCCCGATGAACCCGCAAGGAATTCCTGGACCTCAGAGACCCTTCTCACCCGCTCTGAAGTCACCTCCGCCTGAGGGCGGACACAACCGCCAGGAGTCCGAGGACACAATGAGAAAGGTCGCTTGGCAACCCGGTGCTGCTACCGTCGGAACTGGTCAGGCTGGTCAGGGCATCAGTGCCGAGCAGTTTGTCCAGCAGCGCGCTGCTCAGGCGACTACTCCCATGTACGGCCACGGCCGCACCCCGTCTGGCAATATTCTTACGATGCGATCGATGACGCCGACGCCCTCGATGACCCAGAACACTTCTGCCGAGAGACTGGCTCGCCACTCGCGCAGCAGCTCCGCGGATCTTCTGCAGCGACCTGGCTCTCGTGGTGCCAACGCCGTTCTCGACATGACGAACTCTGCCGAGGGTCCCTCTCACCTCTCTGCGCGAGAGCAAGAGCACGTGGCCCGCATGACTGGATCGCCCCTTATCAGCATGGCCGGAAATAGAAACGCCGGCCAGGGACAAGGGGCCGGACTGGTAGGAGCAATCCAGGCTCGTGAGCGCGAGAGAATGCAGGCGAAGCAAGGCATGAACACGCAGGCGGTGCAGCAGGCTATCAACCAGCGGCAGCAGCAGCAGGCAATGGCTTACCAGCATCAGCTCCAGAGACAGCAGCAGCAACAGGTGCAACAGCAGCAGCAGCAACAGCAGGCTTATCAACAGCAGATGTACGCTCAGCAGCAGCAAATCATGTCTCCCATGTCTCCTATGTCTCCCATGTCACCGCAGCAGGGCATGTACGCTCAAAGCAACATGTCTCGCGGACAGATGGGACCCCCTCGTGGACAGCCGAACGTCTACGGTGCTCCTGCTCAAAACTTTGGCTATGGACAGCAGGGCGGCTACGCGCAAAGCAATGGTTTTAGTCAAGGAGCCAGCTATTCCCAGGGTGCCACCTACGCCAACCCTATGGCTATGCGCCAGGGACGCCAATCGCCTGGACCCCAGATGATGGACCCAAGATTTATGCCTCAGGGAGCCTACTCTCCTGGACCTCAGCAGGGCGGCAGACAACCCTACCAGGCACAGTACCAGGGCCAGGCTTTTTAACTGGTCTCACACATATGGAACGAGGATGGAGGAGGTTAATGAAACACATTCAGTTGATACCGGGGACAAGGCACTACTACTACACAAGCCTTGACCACACCAAGAAAAAAAAAAAAAGTGTATTATCATAGCGGGCGGAGAGTCCCATGGAAGGCGTTTGGGGGGAATGACAGCCACAGGCAAGTTGGCTGATGCATTGGTTTCTAGAGAGACTGGATAAGCATCTGGGTTTTTCTTTTGTCAAACGAGTAGAGTCAGAGTACAATAGCATGGCTGGCAAGTAGCATAACGATCAGTAGAGACGGCCGAAAACATATGACAAGAATGCATTGATTAACTTGATTGCCTGCCTGGTGCGTGATTCCTACTTTGTTTGCTCTACCGACGGTTCTAGGGAGGGGAGATATGATTCTTGCACGGACGCACTGCTGCCTTCTTCTCGGTCGATCATTCGCAGTGTTTATCCCTCGCCTAGGCAGTCGACGATGGACCGTTGTCGTTCACACGTCACGACCGAGACCAGCAGGATAGCCTCGAACCAGCTTGGACTGGTCTGCAATTATGGGACGGTCCAGCGGGGGGTATCAACCTAGGAGGTCTGCCGCCGCCAGCTTAATTAAGTTCAGGCACCGGGCAGGGAACCATGACGAGGACCCTGTTGTGTCTGTGTGCTCGTCAAGCTCTTCTGCCGAGAAGAAAGTCTAGGACCCGGGCTTCCGGTTCTCAGGGGGTTGCGAGTCGCCACTGAGCGGCTGGCAGGCCATGGCTGGGCACCTCAGAGCTGGGCATCTATTGGTGCACGGTGCCTGTCTAGTCCTGCCATACCTGAGATACCGGGGGCTAGTGCCTTCTTCGCCTCTCTGTGGCATTCTGGTTCAGCGGAATTTGGGTTCTGAGCAGGCTGCCTCGTGGACACTGGACGACCCGCCGAGTCTTAGACGGCTGACAGCCAGTGGCTCGTCGCACCCGCGCAAAAAGAGAGACATTTCGCTCTCGAGGCCAACCTTGAGTGCACGCACGCCCACCACGCCCACGCCTTCGCGTCCAGACGCCGTCATCTGACTTGCCGTTGACCATTTCTGCCACGGTCACGTCAACCGCGAGGCAATCGCGTCGATTGATGCATCTTGTTCCCGCGTGTGCGTGTTTGGTCTGTCCCCTGCCTGATACCTGCTATCCATCATTCGAGTTCTTCTCGTGTCTTGCTGTTTGCTGGCATGACGTCCTTGCAGCGGTCTTGATTTATAAAGGACGTTGCTGGGTGACGGCGGAAACAACCCCTCAACCACCAACCATCCACAGTATCCTGCGCAAAGTAACGTTCGCTCGTCAGCTCGCTCGCTCCATCCTTGGCCTCCAATTTCAAGAATCTCTGGCGAACGGCGCAAATACGACACGGAACAATACCCCGCCGATCGAGAGACAAGGCGACCGGCCACCGAGTCCGACTTCGAGTCCACGTCCTCCCACCGAAGCCTGTAGCGCCTAAGGAAAAGCCCCCAACGAAAAAGCAAACATCACTAGACCTTGTATGCGCATCTCGGGCTCTCGAAAGCATCACCACTTCTTTCCTTAGCCAACATTAATAAATGCATTATCCGCCACTTCAGTTCAGCCGCGCCTTTTCCTCGCACTGGACTTTTCCGATTAACCCCTTACGCCAGGCCGCCTGTCCCCGGTCTGCGGTCGCGACGGCAGCCTAGACGAGCCTCAGGAGCCCTTTCGTTCTCAAGCTGGTCCCAATGGAGGGTGATGGGTCGCAGCCGACCCAAGGTACGCATTCGTGAGCGTCGGCTACTTGATGCTTCCTCTCGTCTTGTGCTTGCGACCAGACGCTAACCATTTGCTTTTCCAGCTACTCAGAATGTCCTCGATCCCAGGCGCATAGGCAAGCAGAACTCGGGCTTCTCAGATGAGGACATCTCCGACATCATCTGCTTGCTCTATCCACACTCCGATTTCGCCCGCCGAGAGATCCATCGTATCGCCAGGGAACATTCGCCTCATATCATAGTGCGAGCAGAGGCAGACGCCGTGGAGCCTGACTACGAGCAGGAAGACAGGGCCGACCAGTTCCAGCTGACACCTCCGAATTCCGAATATGCCGTGATCCTGAGGTTGTCGGCTCAAACGAAGGATCCTCTCAACGGGTTTCTGTTTGGCCGCAACGTCACTCGCTGCGACATATGTTTTGCCAACGACCCTATGAAACGCTTGAGCAATGTCCACTTTCGCATCTACGTCAACTCGTACGGAGTCGTCATGCTCGAGGACCAGTCCACGAACGGCACCTTCGTCGACGGCACCCTGCTGCGCGCCAAGTCGAAGGCTCCAAACGAGAAATGCGACACGAGGAGGGTCCTTAGTCACGGCTCCAAGGTCAAGATTCTAATGCATCATGAGGCTCACGACCTCGAGTTTTTGGTTAGGTTACCCAAGAGGCAGGGCGAATATGATCGCGCGTACATCTCAAAATTGGAAGAATACTTCGACAATATGGAACGCTTGCGTCAAAAGCAAAATGAGACCATCACCCCTGGTCCAGGCGGTCACGTCGACCTCTTCAACGCACCTAGAAGACAGCAAAATGCCGTGCCGCGGAGGATAGCGTTGCCATCCGGACCGACCCAGAGCAATACAGAGAGGTTCTCGAGGGAATGGGATGGATCCGGCAAGTACAACCGCATCAATACGATTGGTAAGGGAGCATTTGCCGTTGTATACAAGGTCACCTCCAAATTTGACGGCAACCCCTATGCTGCCAAAGAGCTCGACAAGCGTAGATTCATCAAGAACGGGGTTATGGACCAGAAGGTGGAAAATGAGATGAAAATCATGCAGAGGCTTGAACATGTAGGCTGCGCTTCCCTCCATCTTGCCCGTTCCTGCAGACCACTGACCGTGAACAGCCAAACATTGTTCGATATATCGAGCATTTCGACTGGGAAAACCGTCTATTTATCATCATTATGGAGTTCGTTGGCGGCGGCGACTTGGGGAAACTCATCAGCACCAGGGGGCCCTTGCAAGAGAAATCTGTGAAGCAGATGGCATCTCAACTGCTGAGCGCTTTGGCACACTTGCACGAGAATCACATCACCCACAGAGACGTCAAGCCCGACAACATCCTGATTCAGTCACTGTCCCCATTTGATGTGAAGCTGACCGACTTTGGGCTCTCGAAAATGGTGGACAACGAGCAAACGTTTTTGCGGACCTTCTGCGGCACACTGCTCTACTGCGCACCAGAAGTATACTCGGAGTACGCTGAATACGATGATCAAGGGCGTCGGCATCCGCGCAACAGGGTCAAGCGCGCTGCTGTAGGGCAAAGATATGACCATGTTGTCGACGTCTGGTCGCTTGGTGGAGTTTTGTTCTACGCCCTCACTGGCTATCCGCCGTACCCCGTTAAGAACGGTGTGAGCCACTCGGAGTTGCTTCACACCATCATGACGCAGCAACTTAACACGACGCCGCTAGTGAGGGCCAACATTTCTCAGGAGGGCATCGAGTTTCTTCGTCTGATGCTGGAGAAGCGACCGGAATGCCGTGCGACGGTGAAGGACTTACAGTCTCATCCATGGCTTGGGGCTTTCCGAGTCAGGTCGCAGCCGAGCATCGACCAGTCATTTGATGAAATTACGGATGAGGAAGAGGAGCTCCAGATCAACGCCTCACAGCTCAGCTTGCAAGACGGACAATCCCGCACGCTGGCTGACGAGGAACCACAATTCGAGGACGTAGTCGACGACGACATTGTAGACGACTTCATAGAGGAGGATTCCGAAAAGGAGAACGGCACGTTCGGGCCTCCTGGGCAAGGAGCTCAGCCGAAATTGTTCGGGGAAGTCAATGTGTCGGCTGTTGGAAGTTCCGGGGTAATACCAGAGGACCGCCTCAACCTGGGCGAGTCGAGTATTATTAGCGGTGAAAGCTTAGAGACGGAGATCCGGGACAGCTATGACTCGGGAGATGTCTCGACCATTATCGGACAGAAGCATCCCAGTAGCGGGGCAAGGCTGTCCGTCTCTGCTGCTGAAGGTCAATCCGTGGATCAACTGCAAAGCTTGGTCAGGAATGTCGCTTCGCAGAGCCTCGGTGCTACGGAAGCTGATTTCCAGATGAAATCTGCAGCAACTTCGCAGGTAAATGGCACATTCTACACCGCCAGCAAAAGGAAGCCGTCGTCCGTCGACACAAGCGATGAGTTCGAACCAAGACCTCGGGAGAAGCCAGCCTTCAAACGCCTCAAGTCTGAAGGGAATCTTGATGCCCTGGTTGACCAAGAGATGGAGGACTACAAGCTTCTTGCTTCAGTGCCACAAATCAAGAGACTCGAATCGGGGCGCCAAATCGACAAGCCATACAACAAGATTGGCTTCTGGGGAAGCAACCTCGCCAGCTGGCATCTGAGATATCCCGAGATGACCCAGCTCCAATATGACATGTTCGACCGAGCAGCTCAATCACGGGGCGAAAAGTTCGAGCCTGGCCAGTCGCCCCTGTGGGAATTGGCTTTCAAGTACTTCCCTCCAAGCAACGGCCTGCCAGCGCTGCACGTCAACGAAGCGTCAACCATCAACGACACAAAGACAATGCTGAAGCGGGATGATAGAAAGGTTTTGGACGGAGCTGAGTGGGACATTCCTGCCACGGCACCCCCGGCGGAAGAGGATTCGCTTCCAGATACCCTGCCCCCAGAAACCCAAAACATCATCGTTCCGATACAGGAAGAGAGGGCGAGGACGAAGCGAGCCGTTGCTGTTCTCGAGTCATCGCCTGGATCGGTCGTTTCTGGAATCTCTGTCCCAGTAAATGAAATCGTCATGTCTTGGGGCAGAGGACCGGAGAACATGATTATATATAATCCAAAGACGGAGATAAGAGTTCCAAAATACGCAGCCAAGGTTGTCTTGTGGAAGGATGGCATTGACCCCAACAGGTGGCGACGGGAACAGCCTTGGGACAAGAACGACACCGGGGCTGGCTATACATTTTATCTCTCGACAAAAGCCACCAACGGCGTTCTCCTCAACGGCTACGGTCTTCCGTCGCACGATTGCAAGAACCCCACCGGCGCAGCTCGCAACTGGATACCCATCTACGATGGCGATGAGATTGTTGTTTGGGGAACGCCTGCCGATACAAGTCAGACCAAAGTCACCTTCCGGTGCTTCTGGGGCGACTCGTCCCGGCCTCGCCCGGCAGACGTACCCCTCCAACGTGTTTCCTCATCAACGGCGCGCAAGCTGGACGAGACCAGCGCCAAGGCGGAACGGCGGATCCGGACAGACGCGGAGAAGAGTCGGCTTCTGAGCGAGGCGGCCGAGGAGTATGGCGAGAGACGAACAAACATCGAGAGGGAGCGCGAGCGCAGTCGCTTCTTTGAGGAGAAGCGCCTCGAAGCCGTAAGGTACGTGGCGCTCAGGACGGCATCCAGACGCGGATCGCCGGCCAGCGCGCCCCCGACGGCCATGAGGGGGCAGACACCAGGTTTGGGAGTTCCGTCGCCACTACAGGATTCCCAGAGCCCACCCAAATAGGATGCCGGTAGGGCAAGGTCAGACGTCCGTAGTCCATCATCACGCCACCAAGGATCCAGAAAGCCTGGTCGTCGCAGGCCACCTCGTTGATCCGCAGGTTGGGGGCGCCTTTAAAGGAGCTGAATGGTCGGCGGTAGAAGTTATTTAGATGGTGTATAAGGTGCTCAAGCGTTGCGAGAAGAAAGAGAGAGCGAGAGAGAGCACGAATGCAATATCAGTCCAGGGCATCATTAGAGTACATGTTTTGGAATAGCCTGCTATGGGCATTCCAGGTTAAGGGCTGGTAAGGATTGGGGAAGAGACGGGAAAAAGTCTGTTCGGGGCAGGCAAGAGTAGGATAGATGACTACGAAAATCATGAATGCAAAAAGACATTGATACCTTGACATTCGCAGTCCGTGCTACGGAAACGCAAGCGAGAAGATGCAGAATCCATCGTTCGAGCTCAGGAGAACGGTTTTCAGTGTCTAATCTAGTCGTCAATTGCTTTTGTCAGAGTATAGCTAGCTAAGTACGATTGACAGTCTGCTGTCTTTTTCCTCAATTCTCTGTGCAGAAAAGTAGAAGGCAGCCTCCACCCAGTGAAGTTCCCAAAAGGAAGCAGTCCAACGGCCATGTAAAAGTACCGAGTCCCAAGAAAGGACAGAAACCCAAGTCCACATTCTAATAGCCATGCCATTCTCTTCTCTCTCTTACTCCTTTTTCCTCTCCAATCAAACCCAAGATTGATTCCTTGCATTTGGTGCCCAATCCTGTGCTCGAGTACAAAAAGAAGCGTACCCAGAGTTGCTTTGCGGTGGCAATGTGCCCAAAGAGTCTCGAGGTTTCGTTCCCATCCATATCCATACCGCCCAAGAACACTGCTTGCAAAGCCCATACTGCCAGTTTTGCAGCGCACCTCGACGTCGTTGAAGTGACCGAGCTCTGCAATTGCCGCTCCAAGAAACCCGGTAATGCATGAGATGAAAGTCGAAAGAAAGGGTCTGCTGTCGTTGAATTAAAGCTGCGTGTCGAGCAAGGGTGTCGGTCCGCGGCGAAAGTGTTGATGTTTCAAGAAGGGGGGATAATCAATGAAAAAGGACTAAAAATGACAAACAGAAGGAAAAAGAAAAAAGAAAATAAAGGTCGAACAGGCGTACAAGACTGATTATTCCGTAGCAACTTCTGCAAATCGTGTGCGGCAGAAAGTAAAGTCGACAATATGTGTTCGCTGGTGCCTTTGTAGTGCCTGATGGCAATGTGATTGGTTCCGAGCGAGAAAGATTCAGACATCGCGAACTAATTTGTCTGTCTGTTTGATATCTTTGAAAGACATGGTCTGAGGGTGCAGCGTCTTAGACTGAGCTGGTGCTACACCAGGGGACGTAGTCGTCATAGCCGGGGATGAACATGGTCTGGACTTCGCTCTTAGACATGTCGTCAGGGATCTCCATGGCAAAGCCGACAGGGGGGAGCTTCGGCTCGTACAACGAAGACTGCGTGTGGCCGGTAGCGGTGGAATCAGAAGGATTGTCGGCGTCGCGGGGAGTCTCGTGCACGTAGTTAGGTGCTTGGCGAGTATTGTAGCTGCTTGAACCAGAGGAGAAACGGTTCGGTCTGCCAGGAGCTTGGCCTTCGTACGATTGGCGGTGTTGATCCCAATTATTGTTCGCAGAATGCGGATGGTGATCTTGTTGTCTGTTGCGGGAATCGGGGTGATGATGGCTCGAATCTTGACCGTTCCAGGACGATGGCTGGTATGACACGTTGAATGGAGCGCTTTCACTACTTTGATCAGAAGTCTGAGGCAGATCTTGGAAGCCGCGCTGGGGCCCTCTAGTGCTGCTCTTGAAAGAGGCTGGCTGGCGGTTACCAGAACGAGCTGATTGAAAGTCCCAGGCACCACAAGGTTCTGAGAAGCGAGAGCTGTCCGCATGGTTGGTGTAGGAGGCTCCATCGTAGTTGTCAGACCAGCTGGTGTCACGATGCTCTCGGAAGCCATCAGTGGCGTCGACGTGTTCATACAGCGTGGAGGCATCCTCGCAGCCCGAGTAGTTCATAGAGCAAGGCTGATTCTCCTTTCCAAGGTTGCGATGAGAGCTGTTCTCGCCTCTTCGTTGCGACCATCTGTCTCTGGGGTCTGAAGTCCGGTCGTTGAAGGTTGAGCCTGAGCCTTGGGATCTTGAAAAGTTGCCGCAGCTGCCGGTCGATCGATCGGTCGAGTGGCAGTCTTTGGCAGTGTATAAACTACTGGGATGCGATTGCATTGAAGTAGCATTGCCGGCCAACGGACTGCAGTTGAAAGTGTTGGATGCCGCAAAGCCGTCATATCCGACAGTCGGGACGCTCCAAGAGTTGAAGCTTTCCTCATCGACGCTATAATGCTGAAGATGATCGCGTCGGGCACTGAAGCCGTCCGGGTCTCGCAAGGGAGCTTCGAGTGGGATAGCTTTCTTGCCGTCCCCAAGAGCCTCGTGGTACTGCTCAGATCGGAAGTTTGCGTAGCTGTCATCGTTCTCCGAGTGTTCATGTTGCCAATACGTAGGGGACGTGCGAACCTCCACGCGCTCGTTAAAGGTGGCTCTCTTGGACGGGGAGATTTGATCTGAACAATACGACGATCCGACGCCAATAGCACTGTCTTTCGTATCGTCCACGCGTGGCAGAGGGTCGGTCTGCGGGCTGGGAGTGCGAGGGATAGCAGCAGAGGTCTGCTTTACATGCGAAGTCTGGCCGTCTGAAAGTGCCTCTCTGTGATCTGGCTGAAAAGTCGCTGCACTGGAGGTGTCCTCAACGGTCGGAGACTTGTAGCTGCTCTTGGCAACGGATTCGATATTGTCGTGAATGATCCCATCGTGAAGGCCGGCAGTAGACTCTCGAGTAATAGGTGCGTACCGGTCAGAGCGGCGCTTGCGCAGCCGATCCTGGACGGATCTTGAAGGCGAGATATCAACAGAATCATTGCTGAACTTCTGCGAGCCTCCCGCGCTGTTTGCAGTACCGTACTCAAGCCTACTCTGATCATCCGCGTTCGCGTCATGTTGTCGGACAAACCGGTCAGGAGATTGCGGGCGAAGAGTGTCATCAGAGTCTTCCTCCAAATTATCGTCGCTCTCATCGGACGACTAGGGCTGTTAGCAAGACTCTACAATGGCATGAAGTGCAGACTCACGAAGCCGAGGACAGTCTCGGCAGGAGTGACTGCCTTTTTGAACTTCCGCTTCATGCAGTGGGCGCAGAAGTTCTTGGCGGGCTGATGGCCGCGTTTGACGGGATGCTGCTTGTTGAAATGGGATGAGCGAGCAAAGCCACAACCGAAGCAAAAATTACCGTACTGCTTCAGCTTCCTGTAGTCACTGCTGGCAAGATGCTTTTTGTGGCATGAGTGACAAAAGTTGCGCCAGACTGGTTCTCCAACCCGAAATTTGCGGATCTTGTGGTGCTCATCAGAACGGCGGATACCACATCCGCAACAGTAGTAGCCATCATTGTTGTCGTCGAGGTGAACAGGAATCTCGGTCTCCTAGTCGCGGGATTTCTCTTTTCTGACGCTCATCCTGTCGCCCTGTACATCGCTTGGATGGTCACCCTGAACCTGCGTTGTTGAAGAAGTGTAGGACGCAGGAGATGCGATCAAGCTCGTATCAGCGTGAGAATAAGTCATGCGGATATCTTGAGGGTAAGCTGACGCGTAGCGTCCATCATTTTCACCGGCTGTAGTTCTCGTGGCAGTCTGCGAGGACGCCTTAGGGCCGCTGGTCGCGCGGCTTGATCTGATACGTCTCCGGCGAGGCTCCTCTTCGCGATGCTTGCAATCGTGGTGGTTTTCCGCCCGTTGAGCGTGTCTCCGGTGAGGTGAACTGTCCCTTGCGGCTATTTCCTCTTGTCAGTCCGACCATCGACAGCGAGAGCAAATATCCAAAAGATCTCACCATGAGAGCGGGAATGCTCCGTTCCGCCTGCTTTGAGAGCTCGCGCGGGCTCTCTCGGCGCCATGTTTGCTCTTGATGCCGTCACTTCTTGCAAAGCTTGCGCGGTCCTGCTACGAGAGTCAATGAGCAATTCGGATGGTATTTTGGTCGTAGGTAGGTTGTGCTGGTAACCAAAGGTTGGAGGTGCGTTGAAGGGTGAGTTGTGGAAGGGACGACTCCGGGGTAAAGTGGGCCAACCAAGCTCCTTCCTCCTGGCAAGACCCCAGAGCTCCGCTCCCACCATACTTGCGCAGGCCATCGACAGCAAGCTAGAAGAACTCGAAGATCCAGAGTGAGTACGTACCGATCGATATTGCCATCTCTCATGGGTGCAAGCCTCTGGGAGGTGCTGCGTTTGCCCCCCTTTTTGAGGGCATTCCAGAGTTTAGCCATGAGCAACTCGGTGGCGGCGATGCATCCGTGCCAGTGAAGAGCAGTGGAAAATGAGGACCGCAGTTGAATGCCGATGCCGTATCCGGCTGATCAAATGAGGGAATGAGGCAAAGATACTAGGGGGTAAATGTCGACGCTGGTGGTTGACCACACAAAAGTTGGTGATGGGTAAGTAGAGAGGTTGGGGTCTAGGAGAAGACAATCAGAAAGAGAACAAGCCAGGAGTCTAGCTAGGTCTGATATTAGGGCTACTACCGCTCTGGGGTTACGGCCTGATAATCTAGGACAGGAAACATGAGGTTCACGATGCCTACCCTATTAACAAGACAGTGACTTGGTGCTGAGACTTCCTGAAGAAGCAGGGGCTCCTCATAAGTAGATAAGTGCATGAGATCCTAGATGTTCTAGCACATTGTACACGTTAGATGCCAGGCCATGGTGTCATTCAAGACAGATGAAAACGGATCACCTTCCACTCATAATGTTGCTATAATTTCAAAGTACCATCAATACACATCAGTGGTGAAGCTATCTTCACTTCCACTTGATGGCACACCACTTTAGATCAAAGGGAAAAGCAGAGGGAATGGTCACAAAGAACAAATCATGATCGGATATTGTACATTTACCAGAGCGTGCTTTTTTGTCTACAAGTGGAATCTAATGCCACCTTATCCCAGTCCTGATACAAAGAAATTGAGAAATGCTCTCAGGTAGTCATGGTCAGATCTACCACTTTAGTCCACTCTGAGGACTCTGGGGCCGCGTTTCTTCTTCAGCGCCTTCTTCTTCTGGCCTCTTTCAAAGGCAGCAGCAGCCGCGTGGTCACGGCCGACATTGTCAAGGTCCTTGACCTTGTAGATACGGATGATCCAGTTCTCACTGGTGAAGGCCTCATCCAAGGTGTTGAGGGTAGGGCCAACATCGGGAAGGCGGACACCACGGACACGGTCCTGGGCCTGACCCTGAGGGAAGAGCGAGTTGTAGTTGTAGTACGACATCTTGTACCTAAACGGTTGTCAGTAAGTGTTGCTTAGGAGTGAAGAAGGAGATACTCACATCAAGCTGTTCTTCATGGTCTCAGTAGCTCCGTCGTCGACTCTGTATTCGCCGCGGGGGGTGAAGAACTTGCGCTCCTGAACCTCCTCAGGCCAGATACCCTCAGCGATACGAACCATCCACAAGAACTTGTTGATATCATCTCCGGAGTAGCCCAGAAGACCGCCAAAGACGACAAGCACGTAGTCAACCTCGTGCTGGCGCATGATAGGGTAGCTGACCTCCTCGCGAGAGCTCATCGCCTTACCAACAGTCGCGATGTGAGTGTTGTTCCAGGTGTTGTTGTCAACCAAGGTAGGGCGGTCCGCCATACCACCAATCTGGTAGCCGTAGTCCCACCAAGACATGATCTTGGCGTCCTCCTTGGTGTTCTGGCGGAGCCACTGGTAGGCCTCACGGTAGTCGTCAATGATGTGCTGGCTGCCGTCGGGCATTCTGCTCGCAAGAACGACGGAAGGCGACGAGTAGGCGTTGGAGGTAACCCAGGTGCAGTGGAGAACGAAGAGCAGCAGGAAGATGGACATGCCACCAACAACGAGACCCTTGGACAGGAAGGTGTAGATACCGACAAGGGGCTTGCTGGTCGACTTGAGGCCGCTGTGCTTGGCCTTCTTGGGAGCCGCCTCGGTGGCCTCGTCACCCTTGTAATCTTCAGGGTTAGGAGACTTGGCGACCATGTAGGTGTCCAGGATCGACGAAGCAGCAATGGCAGCTGCAACGCAGACAATAGGGGTCAGAGTGAGCATCAAGCGCACCATGACACCGGCGAAGTAACTGCCGAACAGGGCGTAAACAATGACGAAGACGTGCTCGTCCTTGAGGTCCTGGAAAAGCAAGTAAACACCGGCGGGGAACAGCCAGATAAGCAGGTTAAGGTCGAAGAAGAACGCAGGCCAAGCGGTAGGCTGGTGCTCAGAGACGGATGCGATAATGGGAATGTGAATCTTGGCGTATCCGGTGTCCCACAAGGAGTAGAAACGGCCGCCCCAAGGAGCAATGTAGCCGAGAGAGGTCAAGGCGACCAGACCAGCCAGTGCAAGACCGAAAGTAGCAGCCAGGAAGGTGAAGACAAACGTCTGGAACTGACGGCTGGGAATGGCGCTGCGGACATAGTCGATGAAGGCGATTAGCTGCAGGAAACCGAACATGCCTGTATCGTGCGTGTTAGCTAAGGCGTCATAAAAAAGTGACAATTCGGCATACCCAAAGCAGGCATGTGCTCGCTAGTCTTGACAGGCAGGAAACCGACGAAGGGAATCTGCATGCTGGCCAGAGTGCCCAGAGCGTACCAAGTGGTGTAGCTGACGTAGAGACGGGTGCTGTAGCGGCCCATGCAGACCAAGGTCAAGGCATGCAGAGGAAGCATGCAAGTGATGAAGGCATAACCACCCCAAGAGGCGACCATGTAGCCGTAGGCGAGGGCGCAAAGAGCTCCCCAAAGCATGGAGCCCAGCTTCAATGCCTTGATCCACAGGTAGAAGGTGAAGACGAGAAGGAAAATGGCGATAGCTTCGTTGTCGTAACTGCCAGCAACGGATCGAGAGATGTAACCGGGAGAGATACCCATGAAGGCCGCAGCAAGGAGACCGGCCGAGGGGGATGTGGTCATCTCATTCGTAAGAAGGTAGGCAGCGTAGGCCGTGAGGCCGGAGAAAGCGGGCGCGAGAAGAACGCAAATGTTGCGAATATCGACGGGGACGGTAAGAGCTCGAAGCGCGTGGTAGATGGCGCCGCTGGTCACCATCAGACCAGGGTAGAGAGTTCCTCCAGTAACCCGACCAAGAGGATGCCATGTGCGGTCATCAAACCAATCCCAGAACTTGTAGAATCCATTGGCTACAAGGTATCTGGTGGCTCTGAAGTTGAACCAGGGGTCGACTGCGGATAGTCAGTACGTGGCTGCAGGAAGGAGGTCGCGACGAGGGAAACCGACATTCGTGAATAATACTCTCGAAGCCTGTTCAATCGAGATTAGCATAGTTTCTTGAATTCAGAAGTTGCAATGCATGAAGCAGCCACCAGTTGGCCAATTGGCGCTGGAGGCGATCGGGAGCAACGTGTCGAGGGGCACTTACGAATGACGGAAAAGAGACGGCTTGCAATGGCGGCAGCTGCGATCAAGCCCAAGATGATGACTCTGAGAAGAGTTCTTGTGTTCTGCGCGCTGCCTCCGGAGAGGGTTTCCAGAGGTTGGGCCGTCATCGTGGCCACGGGTGGTGAAGAAAGGCAGTGGCCGTGAAGTTGGTGAAGATTGCGTAAGGTACGGGATTGTAGCTGGCGACGACCAGCTGTCTCACAGAGACCTGAGAAGGACAGCTTGGAGCTTATGCACCTGAATCGGTTGTGCAGGGGAGGTGCGCACGGTCCATGGGGAGCCGCCGTCCAATCCGTCCCCTGGCAGTTGCGACAGTCGTGGCTTCCATCAGCCATTCAGGAAGGTGGGGGTCACGTGCCTCGGACTAAGGATTTCCCAGCGACGTGGGAGCCGAGCCCAGCTGTGGGTTCAGGTTCCCGTCCTGTCCAGGTCCGGGGTGGCCGGTGCTCCGGCTCTCGGCCGTGACAGTGAGATCGCAGAGAAGATGCGCTTGACAAATTGAAGTAGTGTTGATGTCAAGTCCTGGGTTTTCGTTATGTGGCTTGTGCTAAAAGTCTCTCTGATCCCACAGATTTGCGTTGTGGAAGACCTAAATTATTCCCAACGTGTCTAGAATCAGTATCCCTAGATACAGTTCAACGTGGTAATCAATGGGCAGCTTGCATGCGACAGCTTTCCGAAAATAACACCAAAAATACCAGACGTCAGCTCCAGCATATCTGGCGAGTTTATTGAGGGGTTGCAAGGCAGCTGCATCCTCTACAATTCGTGGGGCTCGCCCTCAAGGCTAATACCGTGCCTTAACGTATCTAGGTGCTTTGTATACGATGATTCCTATCAAGACCGTGTTGTATTGTACAGAAGAAATTTTGATTGATGGAATCCAATGGCTCGTTCCTTGGAATTGTCATCTAGTAAAGCGTATTGTACACATGTACATCGGGTAAACAGAGGCGTAAGGAAAATGTCTATGCAGTGACGTCGGGCGTGGTGCCAACCATGCACCTACTGCAGCCGAAAGACCAGATTATGCGTCCCTCGGTGGACTCTTTGTGTTCTTTTCGCGCAGGCGTATCCCCAATCCTGACCCCGTCTATCCGTTGTGCAAGCCGTCCTCTCCCCTCACATACAATCCCCCACCTCACGGGTTCTGCTTGACCAAGTTGTTGAAGTAGGCCTCAAGATCAAACTTGGGGTCCATGGGGTCAACGTTGACTGCGCGGGCAGTTAGTTTCCAGACTCAACAGCTAGCTGGCATCCAGTGTGTCGCGTGCGAATTGCGCAAATGTGCCACTGCAAAGCCCTCGGCTAAGGAATACGCACCTCCGGCATCCGCAGCCTTAACGGGCGAGTTCTTCTTTGCGAACTCGGCCTTGGCCTGCTCTATCAACTTCTCCTTGCGCTCATACTCCTTCTGGGCGGCCGCAGCCTTCTGGCTTGAGGTGATAGATCTTTGGTGTGTGAAGCCGTAGAAAATGCCCAGGCCAAGGGCCGTGTAGCGGAGCACCTATAAAAGTCCATCAATCAGCCAATGATTCCTGAATACTATAGCGATGATCGGTTTCGTGATCGGGTCGGGTGACGATGGAGGCTTGTCGGCTCAGGGAGGAGGTGGTAGCTGAAGGGGGGGTCTCGCATCAAAGGATGCAGGCCGAGGGCGAGAAATAGAACGATAGGCGGGCGGCACGTACGTTAACTCCTGAGGAAGACATTGAGGGCAATTGCGTGGATTGCGCGATTGCTTTCAGGAGGGAGCGAGCGATGGAAAGGACAGTGCGCGGGTTGACAATGGCTGCCAATTGACCCTATTCGGAGCTCTGTCGAGAGGGAATTACGTTAGAGACGCAAGGTGTGAAGTTTTGAAAATATGCTCGGGAAAACTCGCAGATTTTCCACTGCTAGGCCGTAAGGTCACTCCGGGCCTTGGAGCTCGGACGGGGGATTCCAGCCCAGCAGCATCCATCGCTACCTAGTGGCCAGCGGCTCAGCACCAGGTCGACATGCTGAGCGGGAGCTTACAGCGGCTGCTAAGGAACTTTCCATCGCTGCGTGGCAGGGGCCCTTGGGGGAGGGTTTGCCGGTCCTTTGCCGAAACGGCCCAATCACGTGCACTAATTTGCTTGGAAGGTTAGCTCCAGCGCTGTGGAAATATCCCCAGGCCGCTGTCTTTAAAGGGACCAGTGCAACTTTAATGCAGGGGCAGCTAAAGTACCTCTCACCAGTTAATTAGCAGACGAGGTACCTCTTGAACAGGGCCCGGGGTTCCTGCTGGAATCGCGACAGGAAGGACAACGCGCATTGAAAGGAATCCCCATCAAACCAAACGACGCTACCGCCTCCAATACAAACATTCGTCACCCGCAGATCTTCAACAGGAGTCAAGCCCTCTCGTCCACGCAGCCTGTTGACCTTCTCAACCCATCTGCGAAGTTCATCCACTTTCGCAACAGTCGGACCCTTCACCCGCGATTCCTCGTCACACTTAGCAAGCGAGTCCCGCCATGGGAATAAGGAGACAATAAGATGCAACAGAGACGAGATGAAATCTTGGCGAAGAAGGCGAAGCTCGCGGAGCTGAAGCGGCAGAGAGAACTCCGCGCAACTCAGGCCACAGCAAGCCGGGGAAGCTCAGGGAGTCCAGGCGATGTTGGTTGAAGCTGAACTCCTGCCCGCGCAGCTTGCTAATGTGTATGCAGCTAGTGTCGCCTATCCCAGGACGAGCCGAGAACCGCCGCGATATCGAAACTTTGATCAACAGCTTGGTCGGAGAAAGTAGGCCTGGATCCACGACAGGAGGGGCTGCGTCGCCGGCTCGTAGGGGCAGTCGGCCGAACAGTGTCCTGAGCGCTGGCGAGCTGAGCATCGATGCGGCTTCGGAGTTCACGACAACTACCAGTGGCGTACCACATCCATCCTCGGTTCCAGCTGCACCACCTGTTCAATTGAGCCTCACTACTGCGCCTCTAACCACGATATACGAATGCCCGCCCTCTCCCGTGAAGGAGGTACATTCTTACAGCAAAGGAGTGCAGACGGCCGAGGATTGGACCCCGCCTACACGAGACAGAGGTCAATCGTTTTCCGATGATGAGGAGCCACCCGTCACGTCGACACCCAACAAGCGGCTGAGTCGCCGACAACGCGACAGGGAAGAGGAACTGAGACAGGATATCAGAAGGGAGGTCGAAGAAGAGCTGAAGGCGTCACTGGATCTGCTCAAAGATGGGGTTCTTCCTCAGGATGCGCCCGCCAAGGTCAACTATCCTATGCGCAAACTTACTGGCGAAGAGCTGGAGGCTGTTACCGGTGCTCCCGACTTTGCAGACTTCCTTGAAAAGTCAACCAAAGTCATTGAGAGAGCACTGGACCAAGAGTACGATATTCTCACGGACTACGCACTCCAAGGCCATGACGTGGACGACGAAGATGACGAGAGCGGTAATGTCGGAGGCAAGGGCCGGCGGAGAGTCAAGGAGGTGGCTCAGTTCTACGATGAGAGGTGGTCTAAAAAGCGAATGATCAGCAGCATCGACTTCTCACACCACCATTCCGAGCTGATGCTGGCGTCATACACAAAGAACCCTACTGCCCCGCATGAGCCGGACGGCCTGGTCCAGGTATGGAGTCTGGCTCTGCGAGACAGACCGGAATATGTCTTCCACGCTCAGTCCGATGTTCTCACCGCCAAGTTTTCGCCGTATCACCAGAATCTCATTGTTGGTGGCACATACAGCGGCCAAGTCCTCCTATGGGATATGAGAGCGAAATCAGCGCCCGTTCAGAAAACGCCTCTCACAGGATACGGTCATACGCATCCCATTTACTCCGTAGACATCGTTGGTACGCAAAACGCAAACAACATCATCTCGACTTCTACGGACGGTGTGGTTTGCGGTTGGAGTATGGACGTGTTCGCCCAACCACAGGAGTTGCTGGAGCTCAAAGCGCCCCCTGGATACAAGTTGGACGATGTGAGCCCTACATGTTTGGCGTTCCCGCAGACCGATCCTACCTTCTTCCTTGTCGGCAGTGAGGAAGGCACAATCTTTCCTTGCCACAGATACGACCGCGCCGGTGCGAAGGCTGGTGTAGATGCTAGAGTCAGCTACAAGGGCCATACCGCGCCGGTCATGTCCGTCGACTTCCATCCCGCCCGAGGTCCCGTGGACCTGGGTGATCTGGTACTCTCTTCCTCCCTGGACTGGAGCGTTCGTTTGTGGAAGGTTCGCGCGCCGGCTGCAACATCGACAGCTGGAGGTGAGCCATCGGTCTCGCCCCTCATCGACTTCGTGCGGGAAGACGTCGTCTACGACGCGCAATGGTCTCCGATCAAGCCTAGCGTTTTTGCGTTGGTTGATGGAGCAGGATGGCTGGAGCTGTGGGACATCACCGTGGAGACCGAGGAGCCTGTCGCGAGAATTTCGCCAAGCTCTCGCAAGGATGGTAGGACCATGCTTGCGAAGAGCTTGAACAAGCTTGCCTGGGAGCCGTCCGAGGGCAAGCGTCTGGCCACGGGAGGTATTGACGGAGTTTTGACCGTCTTCGAGGTGGCCTCTGGTCTTGGTGGCAGGGACGATCTGAAGGCAGAAGAGTGGACAAACGTGAAGAAGCTGGTCAACAGAGTTGAGGCACACGGTCTGAATGGAGCGATGGTGTAGAGAACTACTGTGGACTTTGCGTGTACTCATTCAGGGTGGGAGTCACAACTATTCGATTTGTTGGTAAAAGGCGTCTTCCTGTATACCCTGATACCGTGAGCAGCAGCATTCAGCATGCCAATTTACTAGATGAAATCTTCAGCTTCTCAGTCTGTCAACCGCTAAACATATGCTTTTGTTCATTAATATGAGTACGTAGTCGGTTTCCACCATACCCACTCCACACGTCGCCAAGAGAGCAAGCATTACCGGGATCGTCTGCTTAGTCATCACGTAAATAAATGAGCTTAGCCGAAGCTGACTTTTTTCACCCATTTTCTCATCAACACCTTCGTACATTTTGCTGCAAACGTAGCTTGTCTGCAGGTCACGCAGGCATTCCACAGTCATGGTAAGTTTATTGTTGACATCTCTTACTTCACTGGCACTATGATGAGCGAACAAGAATTCTGCAATGCTGAAGGCCTTCCGGCCGTCCTGTGGATAAAATCTTTGCCTCACATGCAACTCTGAGCCAAATCTTATTATGCCCCTGTTCAATTATCTTACTTGACGTACAGAGAGCCGGGCTAATATTTCAAAGCATTCAAAACAGATGGTATAGGTCTCTCATGTGTTGATGGGAGCTCCGGCAGGGTAACGACCACCGGCAACCTCAAACTTGGCCAGTGTCGCGTCAATCTCTGCCAACTCCCCGTCTGTAAACTCCACCGCTGCTGCCTTCGCGTTCTCGTTGACTCTCTCCGCCGTTGTTGCGCCGGGGATGGGAATTACCACGGGCATGCCGGGCTTCTTGGAGATGGCGAGGGTCCAGCCGATGGCGAGCTGAGCGGGAGTGACACCCTTCTTGGCCGCCAGCTCCTCGACCTGCTTGACGAGCTTGAGGTTGATGTTGAAGTTTTCCGGCTGGAAGCGCGGCATGTTGCGGCGGAAGTCACCCTCGGGAAGGTCCTCGAACTTCTTGATCTCGCCGGTCAGCAGGCCACGGCCGATGGGTGAGTAGGCGATGAGCGGGATGTTGTGCTCCGCGCAGGCAGCGGCAATGCCGTTAGAGAGGACGTCGGTCGAAAAGAGGCTGAGCTCGACCTCGACGCCGACAATCTTGGCGTGCTTGACGGCCTCCTGGATCGTCGCGGCAGAGACCTCGGAGAGGCAGAGGCCGCCGACCTTGCCGGTATCAATGTACTCCTTCTGGATGACGCCGAACGTGACTTCGAGGGGCGTGTTGGCGTCGCGGCGCGCGCACTCGAAGATGTCGATCTTCTTACGGCCCTTGAGCTTGGTGATGATGTTATCCAAAGAGCGGCGGATGCCTTCCGGCGAGCCGTCTGGATGCAGGTTCTGAACATTGACCCCGCCCTTCCAGCTGACGACGACCTTGTCAGCGTCTTCGGGGTACTTTGCAAAGTAGCGCTCGAGGAGCGTCATGCTATTGTACTCTGGCTTTCCGTAGAATTCGCCCGCATTCCAGAAGTTGTTGTCATTCTGAAGGGCGGCACGCATGGCCTCGAAGGCTTGTTCCTCAGGAGCAGGCTTTGCGCGCCAGGTGAGGCCCATGAGACCGTAGCCGATGGGGCCAATTTCTTGTCCGTTGATTTGAACCATTGTGGTGGTGTTATGCGAGTGCTCGTTTCAAGTTACTTAAGTGACTTATCGTGGCTGCGGGGTTATGGTGCTGTGTAAATGATGAGTTGTGCGGGTTGCTGTTGATTGAGAGGATTGAATCGGCGGGGGGCTTAGAGACGTTATATAGAAGCCTATGGAACGTCTCAGTGTGATATCACCAACTTGGGTTCTCACGGGAGCAAACTGGGCCGCAGTGGACAAGTACCGAAGAGCAGCCTCAAATCATGACGATGGCGCGAGGTACATTCGTGCCGCCAGCGCCGTAGCTCCGCCGGCCGTGGGCGCGCCTGAGCAGTGCTGTCGTTCATTGGAGACGTTGGGGTGAACGCCCATCGGCTTTAGCTACAAAGCAAATCCTCCATTTCCGATCGGTCGGGATTGTCTCCAATTGAAGGCGAGACCTGGACTTAAGCTTCTTATCAGCGTTGATCACCCTGCACACCAGAGCCTAGAGTGTGGCATACACTGCCGGACGTAACCAACTCGTCAGATTCTTATTTCGTGCACCAGGCAAGACGCTCTCGGAAGCCGCTGACTTGCATTTCTCCGAAGTTGCCTACTTGCAGCATCGAGTGCAGCATCAACTGATGCTGACTGTGTACGCCGTTGCAGAGCTTTTCTTACGCAACTGCCTAGCAACATTGTATACTACAACCCGCCACGCCGGCTTTCGCACATCCTTTGTCACGAGAATTCCGAGGCGATTCACACTCTACAAGATATTGATTGAATCCACGGAGAGCTACTGCATCTCCGAACCGAACAGACTTCTATCGCTTCTACCGATGATGTTACATGACTGAAGGACACGCATGCTAATGGCTGAGTGGACTCAGATGTCGACCAACTTTTCAACAGGAAGCTGGTGCTGCACCTGCTGAGCCTTCTTGGCTTGGAGAGCATTGCCGTTCGCCATCTTCCTTTTGCCACTCTCACTGGAAACGGGCACGGGGGACGCGTTCGCTCGAGCCCTCTCAACCCCAAGTCTCACAGAATGGACCTCTTCCGCCGTCTTGCGCTCCTCCTTGTCGTTCTTCATCTTGACCTTCTTTGACTGGCTCACAGTGCCAATCGCAGAACCGCCGCCCGAAGCCGGCCCGGGACTCTTCTTCCCGCCGTTGCTGATGCTAGTAGCTGCAGCGGCCCCGGCAGCAGAGAAGATACGAACGTCAATGGTTCCCTCGACAGGCAGCCCGGCCGACTTGCGCCACCAGCCCGGCAGCTCGGTGAGGCCCACGTCACTGAGCCCCTCGAGCGTCACGGGCATCTGGTGCGTGTACCGGCAATCAGTACCGAAGCTGCACTGGCCTGTCTGACACCAGTGGCGGCACAGACTGCCGGCTGGCCGGGCGGGCTTCGACTTGTTGCTCTTATTGCTCTTCTTGCTGTTGTTGCTGCCGCTATTGTTCTTTGCGACGGCTTCGGCAGACAGAGCAACAGCCGGCGCCGAGGTCGAACGGTGGGCGAGGTGAGGAGCGGGTCGATGGGCAGAAGCAGCGGCAGCGACTTCGAGCATGCGTTGGGCAGTCTCAGCTGTCGACTTCTCCTTGGACCTGGTAGATTTGCCCTTGGAGACGCTTCGTCGCTTGTGATCGCTGCTGCTACTGCCGGACGAGTTCTCTGCGCCAGAGAAGTCGTCCGTGGAGACGGATTCTGTGTCCTCGGCCCAGTCCAGGACGCGCCGGGGCGGCGGCGGCATCACCGGCGGAGGATCCTGGGCCCGGGATGATTTCGAGGGATCTCCGACACGTGTGTCGGCCGTGGGTTTCGTGGTGACCTTAGATCTATATACACGGATGGTGAGTAATTTGAAATAGTCACGAGATGGTAGGAGCCTACGCCTTGGCCGGAGCTTCAATGCACTCTAGCATTGGCTCGCGAGTTTGCGCAACCGGCGATACAAAGTTCAACTGGAGGTCGCTCGGTGGCTTGGGGAACTCGCCGAGGTTGGACATGCCGACAGTTTCGCTGATTGTGAGCTCCTTTGGCAAGCCGATGATCTCGACATAGTCAGGTAGGAGGTCAATAGGGATGACGGGCACGAGAGAGTTGCGGGCGCCGCCCTTGCGAATGATGAAGTGCTGCGGCCACGAAACGAACGGGCGCGCTTTCTCCGAGGAACTGATCTCATTGTGTGGGTTATGCATAGACTGAGAAAGGCCTCTCTTGTCCTCGGACGGAAGTGCTGCGGCGGACGCCATGTGTTCGTGATACGTTTTCGTGACGAGCCGAGAAACAAGGAAAAGGGGGGCCACGCTCGCGGATTAAAACATTGCCCTTTCAAGACTTTTCAAGAGGAGGGGACGATGGGAAATGCCGACCTCCTATTTCTATCTTTCCGTTTGTCAATGGAGCCGTGGTAGATGCCGGGTATCTTGGTGTTGCCGCGGTACCACACGTCTATTCCATGTTGTTTGCTTAGAGACACCAAACAAATAATACGCAGAGCAAGACGCATCAAGCAAGCCATGTGCAGCTTCCCGCCGCCACCCGTATCTATGGGCTCCACCACTTGTATCCAGCCTGACTCTCGACCGTTGTTTTTACCTGTCTTCCACCCGGATCTTGACATCCAACCCGTCTACGCAGAAGCCTAATTGTCTAGGCCCATCCTTGAGCTCAACTTCCCTTTTGACCCATCTTCCGCCCTTGCCCTCTTGCGCCGTGCCTGTTTCCTCCTCACCGCTCCTCGCAATTGCGCCAGCAGCATCCTCTTCGTCGCTGCTGTCATCCGCCTCCTCGTCTTCATCGAACCCAGCCACGGGGTCCCACTCGCCCGTCTCCCAAACCAAGCGCAGGCTGAGTGGATCCTTACCAAACAACCTGCCTGCAGTACCCTTGACGGCGTAGATGTCGGACGATTTTGGCAGGTGGGTGGTTTTGGTTTTGTTTGCAGTGGTGTGCGGGTAATGAAAGTGAACCGTGATCAGGCGCGCCTCTAGATAGGAAGGGTTGATTTCGTCGCGGCGAATAACATCAGGAGCGTCATAGATGGTGCAAAGCTCAGCGTATCGGGCGTGCTGTGCAAGGACCTTGGGCTCAGCGGCCTCGGGGACGGAGGCGAGCTGCTTTGCGATGCGTGAAAGATAGAACATTTCGGCGTTGGAGCGGTCTGAGGTCGAGATCGTGGTGAAGTTGAGGGCCTTAAGACAGCCCAGTCGGCCGATGGTGAGCATGTAGGCCTCATCGGTAGACTTTGTCTGATTGCCTCCGCCTTGGGTTTCGGGATCAGGGCGTTCGTAGATAGGATTGTGGGCGAAGCGGAGAGCATTCAGACCCGGAAACGATGCCGTTAGGGCGTCAATAAAGGACCAGCTTGTTACAGCGTTGTAAGATACATCCAGATACTGCAGGCTCTCAGGGAAGACAGGGGCCGGAACGGACGTAGGAGAGATCGTAGATATGTTGTTGCCCTTGAGATGGAGATTACACAGAGACGTCAGAGACGACAGGGCAGACAGGTCTGCGAGAGAAGTAAACTCGTTGAACTCCAGATCCAAAGTCGTTAAGGTGTCGCTGAGGTGACCGAACGGTACGGTCGGGAGCGTGGAGAGCTGGTTGAGACTGCAGCTCAACAATGACAAAGAGGGGAACTTGCGGGCGAGTCCAGACAGAGAACCCCAGTCTAACAACGTTTCCTCAAGCTCCAGGTCGTTGACCTTCACAAAGGCTTTGGTCTCGTCATCCTCGATGACTCGGAAGCGATTGCCACTGCGCAAAGGTTAGCCGCCATCATGGATGAAGAAAGGTTGGGTAACGCACTTGAGTCTCAGACTCCTCAGATCTTCCAGCTCTCGACAGATACGGACGACTTGTCGGAACTCTTCGAACAAATTTCTGCTCAAATCGAGCTCCGTGACCAGCGGACTCGTTTCTTTGACGCTCTTATCCTCAGGTGCCACGTCAATGGCAATCCGCGCCCCGTCGAGAATCACAATAGTGAGGTCCTCAACGCGCGCGAGCTGGCGACGAATCTTGTCGAAGCCGACCTCTTCTGCCGGCTTCTTCCCGAAAAAGACGATCTGGATCTCGGGCTCGCGCTCCGCCGCCTGCTCAGAGGCATACTTGCCGTTCAAAGCTGCCACGAAACTCTGCGGCGCGTCAGCGGGGCGGGTCGGGCGCACAAATGAAGCGGCGGTGGGAGATTTTGAGAGGCCTGGCACAACGATTAGAGACTCGGAGATTCCAGATACAAGCGTCCAGGGCGGGTACATGTGAAATATCTGACGTCCTTATGCTGGCCGTCATGCTTTCCTCGTCCCGTGTCATCCCATTCTACGCCGAGCCAGGTGCCTGACGTGCCGGCGACGGCGCCGACGTAGCGAACTGTGCAAAGCGCACCATCGTAAGACAGTCGTTGACCGATATGGTTTTCATGTGCCATTTTGTCGAATACGGCGAGCTTTTGTCACCGTAGATAGTGACTACTGTCGAGGCACATTATCTAGGTCCTGGTTCTGCAGCTGTAGCGTTAAGGAAATATGTTCAATTTAGTGGAGGTGACCTGGTGTCGTCGCTGAACACCACAATTGTTAGTGGGTTACATACACCACAGTCGACGGCATCAGGAGCGGTCCAAACATCGTCGTTCGATTCATATTTAACAGGAAGAAATATGCTAAATTTCGCCAGAATGATATTTTAACTTCAAATGTCACACATTGTCACTCATACAACTAGTAATTACAGCTTCGACTTGAGAGGCTCCACAACCTTGATCAAGGCGCGTCCGTTGCTCAGAACAATCTTGCCTCCCTCAACCTTGGTCTGGAAGCGGATTTCCTCAAAGCCGTCCTTGACCTCCCCAGTCCGCCAGGCATCCGTCACAAGCTTGTCGCCGGGCATGACGGGGGCGGCGAATCTCGCCTGGTACTCCTTGATGTTGGCAGGGTTGCTGCCGCCAAATGCCTCAAGCAGGCCGTGGGCCGTAGAGTTCCACGAGTACAGGCCGTGCATGATGGCACCGGGGAAGCCCATCTTCTTTCCGGGCTCGGGAGTTGCGTGGAGGGGGTTGTAGTCGCCGTTCAGTCGGTACAGCAGGGCCGACTGCTTGTTCGTTTGGTGCTCGAAAGTGACGTCGGGCTTCTTGTCCTTGGGCGGGGGGAAGTTCTCGGTCGCGGGGCCCTTGGGGCCGCCCCAGTTGCCCTGGGCGACGTAAAAACTGCTAGTAATGACGCTGGCGTAGACCTCGTTGGATTCAGCGTCGACGAGGTCGGTCTGGGTCTCTACGACGGATCCGGGGCGGCCCTTGTCGTAAACGCCGAGGACCTTGGTTCGGACTTCGAACTTCTTGCCCTCCGAGCTTGTGGGGAGGGACTTGTGAAGCACAAGTTTGCGCTGGCCGTCGACAACGCGCCGGGGATCGAAAGAGGGAACGTTAGGGATCTGAACGGACTTCTGGGCGGCGTAGAAGTCAATCACGTCCTGGGCGTTGCCCTTGAAAGCTAGCAGGTTGTCAGTCGCGGGAGGGTTCGTATGCGTCGCGTGGTGGCCTACAGAGAATGATGGGATAGGTCGGGAAGACGGCGAAGTTCGGGTGAAGCTCCTGTAGATCAAAGGTTAGCCAACAGTTTGAGACAAGCAAAGGAGCAGAAGAGGACTTGCATAGAGGAAGTGCAGCTCCTGATCGGTGCAGCCGACGGTGTTCGCGAAGAGCAAGACATCACGCTTCACCCAGGAAACCTCCTGGCGAGGATACTCGAAACCGACACCGGGACCGCTCATGTTGATTATGGAATGGAAATGTCGAAGATATTTCTCAGAGAAAGCGGTCAGAATGGGATATCAATTGGTAAACAAGGGCTAAGGAGTTTTCTTGTCGAGTCGCGCCTCGGCCGAGCTTGGGGGACTTTCTGGCGGTTTTAACTGGCGCTGGGTAAGCTTCCCTCGGCGCAGCTCTGGTCAGCTAACCGCAGCGCTCCAGTGGCAATGAAACGTCCCTGGCTAGATGAGTTGCCAATGCCGAGGTCCAAATGTGGGGGTGGACTTGCGCCATGCTTGTAACCCCGGATCTTGACTTCGGGATCTTGGACGGCTCAGTGGCTCTGTTGTTCCAGGAGAGGCTTAGTTTGCAAACCCCATCTAGATCTCGTATCACTAATCTGGACAGACATCGTAAGTATCAGCAGCATATGAGAAAGGTCCCCTTGGAAGTTGGGATTGGCCCAGGGGGTCAGGAAGTAGTCCTCTCAAGCTCAGGGTCGGAGGTCGGTACCTACCAGCACCGACGTCCCGTCATAGCTCCCTCGGTCTACCTTCCCCGGGCTAAGAGCGACGTCCTCCCTCAAAACACCTGACCTGGTAGTTATGTCCAGACTCCTTCATATAGGCCATCTTCAACTCTACGACTCAGTATCTCGTGGCCAAAAAATCAGGTCAGTTCGAAGACCAAAGAGCTCTTGCTCCAGGGTTGACATACACTAGCTTTTCGGCATATGGTGGGCCTTGGCTGGAATCTGAGGATGGCGGCTTCAGGGGCTGCAGTATCCAATTTTATCAATACCTACCCTAACGTTTGTATACCACAACGAATGTGTATGACAGGAAGCGTGACATATGTTTGAGCAGTCTACCTTTTGTCAATCACGTACATGAGCAGTGAGGATGCATTGATGGCTGCAGACAAAAGAAAGAATAGTGTACAAGTGAGAAGACACCGATATCACAATGACATCTAATGGGATTGCCATCAAGGAAGTTTTTGTCCTCCTGCAATGACCACTTTCAGCTACCACTCACATCAGCCTTGAGGTCGCGCTTTCCTCATTTTTCCCACCCTAGGTAGGCTCTTGCCTTGGTAAGTAGGTACACACAAAGCAGCCTCCCAGTCTTTCTCTAAGCAGCCTGCCTGCCTGCCTGCCTGCCTGCCTGCCTGCCTTCTCTTTTCTCCATTCTCCTCCTTTCCTCTCACTTCCCTCACCAACCATCCATCTTCAAGTCTTCCAAGACCTACTTGCCTCTTCACTTTTCTTTCCATCCCATTGAAGTATTCACCATTTCTCGCAATACTCGTCGCAGCAGCACCCATCCTTACCACAGTCATCGCGACAACGCGGACCACGAATGATGGCGCCCTCCGGATCTGACCAGCTCTCGAAGCCATTCACCAAAGACGAGCGTAGAATTCTCCGCAGAGAGCTTAGGCATCTGGTCAAGAAGAATGCGACTACGCGTAAGAAATTGGAGAAGTATATCGAGGATATGAAGTCGTTCCATCCCGACGAGCAGCAGTTGCAGCAAGAGAGTCTGGCCGACATTTCACGCCGCATGAAAAAGAAAGTCGAGAAATTCAAATTTCGTCAGAAGGGCGTATTGGCCAACAGAGAGCAGCTCTACAGATCGGATCCCTCTTCCGCCCGGACTAGGGACATCAACTTTATGAAGGATATGCTCGCAAACCTGGACGAGGGTATCGCATCCGCGAAGTCATCGAAGAGGAAGTCACCCGAGGAAAGCAACGAGAAATCCGGTTTGGAATGGGACTCAGACTCAACCTCGGACTCGGACAACATGGTCGATGATGCCGACAACCACAGCGCTGTTGAGCGTGACCTAGGCACCCCCACCAAAAAGGTTCCTAGAACCGTTGCTTCGAGGACCGTGAGCATCTCATCCTAGGAAGGTGAGACTGCCGCGAAGTCTACCGATGCCGACGACAAGACCAACAGTGGCGTCAAGGATCAGAATGACGAAGACAGGAAGCAGAAGAAGAAGCGCAAGAAGTCCAAGTCTTTCTCCGCCGAAGATGCCGAGCTGCCGCAGGCACAGGACTCCAACGACATTGTCCGCAAGGCAAAGAAGCACAAGAGATCAAAATCGCTCTCCGTCCAAGAATTTGGTACGCTGAGGGATTCCAATATATCGCCAGGAGACGACTTGACCAACGCAGCGTCCGACAAGAAGAAAGTCAAGAAGTCAAAGTCTCTTCTCGTCGATAAGACCAGCAAGAAGACCAAGAAGACACAGGAGCAACTTGAGCCCGAGTCGCCACAGAGTACCTTTGATGAGAAGAAGGTTTCGACCACTGTTTTCGAAGCTGCGAACACCGCTGAAAAGGGTGACGAAGATGGTGCTCTGAACGATTTTGAGATTGTGGAGGTTTCCACCAGCAACAGCATTGCTGCTCTCAACGACAAGAAGCAGAAGAGGAAGAGGAAGAACAAGAAGAGATCTCATCCGGTCGATAACGATGGTGGTACCCCCGCCCCGGTGATCGAGGATACTGCAGTCGTTTCTGGTCAGATCACTGCGGCTCCGCCCAAGCAAACACCAAAAGGTCCAACTCGCATCGACCCTCCTGCAGCTCTTGCTATTTTTAGCGATCTTCGTCCCCGTTACAACCCGTTCTCGGGATTTCAGAAGACATACAGCACCCAGAAGGCCGAGCCTATCTTCACACCCCCAGAGAAGCCCTCGGCCAAGCCGTCTTCGTCTTCGTCTTCGGCTGTGGAGAGCGGCCAGACTTGGGTTCTCGACACTGTCGGCTCTCGCAAGAAAAGCAATGGTGTGACGATGAAGATTGGCAAGGTCGAGACACCCCACCAGACGGATCAGGAATCCCCTACACCTCCATCCATAAGGGAGAAGAAGAAGAAGAGGGGTAAACCCAAGAAGGCCAAGGGCCCTGCAACTTCTGCTGCACAGCCCAGTGCGTCTGTCTCGTCTGTTCACGCTTCTGGTGATCTCGTTCAGTCTCTTCATCCCGGCTCTCATGGCAAGTTGGCACAGCTAGCCGCAGCTACAGGACCTGCCCAGCGCTCGCCAGAGTTGCAGAAGAAGCTTGCCGAGGACAGGAAGATGATTGCGAAGGAGCGAGATGCTTGGAAGAAGATTATGAAGTTCTGATTTGCATCGTGCGGGGTTTCCTTGCAGGAAAACCTCGATGGACTCTGCAAGCTTGACCCGTAAATACCTTGTATGATAGATGAATTTGCTCGACAACGGAAATGGCAGAAGGGATTGAGGAGATGGCAACGGCCGGGCTTTACTTTCTCAATAGATTAAGACGCAGACGAATCAACATACAAATAGCCACACCTGCATCGAACCCTGCTCTTCTGGTGTCATTGCTTCGCACATCATGACGGAGGATTATGAGACTCATCGCGCCCGGCGACGCTATGACAAGAATGGTTATTCATCATCGAAGAAGGCCTCGAAACATTGGTTGGCAGTGTTTGGGCGTCAAATCGCAACGAGTACCACTGGTCGACAAATAGAAAATGTCATTCAGAGGACTAAGCCGCTCTGGGGGCCATAGTCATGTTCAAGTTATAAAGAGTGTAGATCCTTCCATAAACCGTAAACCATAAACCAGTCTGTGCATTCCTTGCTAAGTCTCAGACAGCCGTCTAGTACCTGCCCTTGGCACGGTCACACTCCTCCAAGAAACGATAGATGCCTTCCAAGCCATCATACTCGTCATGCTCACTCGTCTTTGGGGTAGGTGACATGCTTCCATAGCCCTCAGGGTCCGACATCCAGGGGTCCTCCTCCATCTCGATGAACGCCTCTTCCAAGTCCACATCCAGACCGGAGAGCGAGCGGAGAGAACCGCCAGGAGACGTGAGGGTTTTGGCGTCCTCGCAGTCGGGGGCAAAGGGGAAGCGGAGAGCCATAGGCACGCCGGTCTCAGCGTCGAAATCAGCGTCCTGACCAACAACACCACGCTGAACGCCATAATCGTCGCAAAGTCGTTCCACGGTATCCGCGTCGACGCCAGGAAATCGCACTCGTAACACACTTCCCTTTTCCATTGTCACCGGCAAGTCACCCAACAATGCAATTCGCTTCAAGTCGGCGAAAATGATGGCCAGGTCCTTGACGGCACCGGCGAAGTCAACAGAGAGGACATCGAGGAAGCCCTCTTCGCCGAGAGAGGCAGCGGGGGCAGCGGCGCCAGCGGAGGTGAAGCCCGCAGCAGCGGCAGCGGCAAGAGGGCTAAGGGCGGTGATGGTGGGGTTGAGCTTGAAATCGACAAAGGCGCCAGGGTTGCTGCGAGCAGCACCCATCATCTTGACGTAGGCAGCCTGCTCGAGCTCCGAGACGGCACGGTAGCACATCTCGCCGCGGGCGTTGAGGCCGTCGTAGCGTGCCTTCTTGCCCGAAAGGCAAAAGGCCCGCATGGCGACGGAGACGTTGTGGATCACCTGCGCCGGGGCGGCGGGGGTATGGGAGAAGTAGCGGGCTCCACCGCCAGTGCTGTAGCCGCCCTGGGTACGCGGGATGGCGCCGCCAGTGAGGTTCGGTCGGAGGGTGCTCGCGAAGGGGGCACGTCCTGTCATCTGTCCCACGCGGCGCGAGGTGTTTGAGCTCGGGAACGAAGCTCGGTTGAAGCGTGCGGTGTTACCGCTGCCTCCGGCGGTGGAGATCCATCGGCGGACGGTATTGTTCACGTTCTGGGTCGCTGTCGAGTACCAGCGTCCGGCACGCTTCTGTCTGAGGAGGGCGGCGGGATGGATGGGTTGACGGCCGGTCGGCGTGGTGCGGATGGGAATGTGTGCGAGCTCGCCCTGGGCGGGACGGGCGGCGGCGTTGGCGAGTTTGGTTCTTAGCGTCTTGGTCGCTTTGGTGACGTTCGTGACGCCGAGTCGGAGGAAGCGTAGGGCTGTTGGAGCCCATATCTTCCCCGCGACGCCAGACATCTTTGCGGGTGGTTGTGAGTCCTGGGCTCACACGGCCTTTTGGGGGAAAGGACGTTCAGTATCAGGATCGAGAACCGAAGCTTGTCTGTGTAGTTGTGAAAGGATTGATAGCTTGGGGCGGGTGTTCGCGGGGACTTATACCTACGCAGTATTGGGTGGCGGTGCGCCCCCCGGGAATCTTCGCCACCTGGTTGATCGCGGAGATAGTCGGGCGCACAGCCACAGATCCTGGAGGGTCCCGTGCTAGACCCAACCGGGTTAGCTGCATCGTCGCCGACCCAACCCCCACTTCTTTTTTTCCCTCGAGCCTTTAAATTTTCCAGCAAGCTGCTGTAGTCTTCATTCTCTTCTCTTTCTTCTCATCAGGTCAACAATTTTTTGGCCTTCTGCCTGCCCGCCGCAACGTCGCGCCAGCGCGCGAGGGCAGGCAGCTGGAATCAATGGGTAAGCTTCTCCTTCTCTTCGAGCTCCTTGCAGCACCTCCTGTTTGCGAAGATGATCTTTCATCGAACAATCCAAATCAGACTACCACATGGTGTTTTATTATCTCTAGAATTACACTGAGCAAAATTTTGCAGAGCGTCGATTCTTGCGCGAGTGTCGCGTGGACCGAAGGCTAACGCGTCGCAGAATTTTCAGACTCCAGATTGCTTCAAATTGGTAGCTGTTGCCGTTCTCAAATTTTCTTCAAAAGGTATGCTCGCAGCTCTCAACTTTTCTTGTCGCCCTCAACCCCTCCCTCTCATATGATGAACACTTCGTACACCATAGGGATTCCTCATGCAGAATACATAATGTTGAATCCGGTGCAATAGTTTCAGCCTTGTCTGATCTAGAGCCAAACATCTCGCTGTTTCACTCGCATCTTCCAGATGGCACTCGTCGCTAACTCTGGATAGGTAAATACAGAAACTACTTCAATGTTTTGACGTTTCGTCCGTGTCCCTCTCCCGCACCGCACCACGCATGAGGAAGATTTGAACGAACGGGCGGACATAAACGAACCTCGGCACCCCTCGCCAGAAACAAACAGGTCGTACAAAACCTGTGGTGTTGGGTGTCGGGGCTTCTTGTTGATATCATTCGTCACCTGATTGTGGTCAACGGCTTGTCGCTTTTTTGGAGAGGCATCGGGCTTGCGTCGTTTCTGGTCATAACAGATGTGCTGACTGGACCAACGCAGGTAAATATCCATGCTTGGTTTTTCTTGCCCATGTTCCTAGTTCGCAGCTTGCGTTGCTTCGCTCTCAATATTATGATGAGTTGTCAAGTATTCACACTGTTTGACTGGCTTCACTTCGGTGTTTGCTGGACATGAACACAATTAACACTTTCTGATACTATTGAGGTATTTCCACACCGCATGAACGATTCGACGTGCCATTTGCTAATTCGTCGCAGCTCAGCTACTTGGTGTTTGCTTCGTTTCTGCTTAGGCCGTTGCTAATCCGCAACGCAGGTAGGACGCAGTTTTATCGTCACTTGCTACAACAAGATATCCAAATGGTAGGTCCATACATCTCTTTCACGTCCCGCATGCCACCCCTCTCTCAATGATGACCAAACATTAGCTCTAGTACTGAGTTCATCATGACGAAAAACTTACCAATCACCTTGGAGAACTGATTTGAGAAACACCATTTGCAACCTTTTATGCATTTTGTTACCAAGACAAGAAGCTAACTTGGCAACCCAGGACTTCTACGAGATCTCTATGATCGCGCCCATAGTTTTGCTTGAATAAACATGTTTCAACCATGCACAAATGCCTGCCTCGCTACATCCTGTGAAGACTGTCCATCTGCCTTTATGTCTACCGTGCCCCTTTGCGCCAATGCCTCGTAAAATGCAGCCCCTGCGTACCTAATGCTTGAGCTGCAGCCGCGAGTTCATCCCAACAATACATCTGATCAAATCCCAGTCGCCATGCGCTCCAACCCAATCTGTGACGATGATGCCAGTTGCGGCGTCGCCAATGTTGAGCTGATTGGGCCCCTTGCCCTGCTCACCGTGACACATGCACAGGTACTCGATGACAGACGGGTTCACCTTGGCCGCGATACGTTCTGGCCAGCAGGTGGCATTGAAGAAGTTGCTCGCGCTCAGGAAGTTGACGAAAAAGGGCAGCGACGGGGCGTCGGCGTTGAAGTCTGGCATGCCGGGGAGATGGAAGAACTGCTCGGCGGCGCGTTCCAGCTGGCCGCGCGAGAAGTCAATCTTCTTCTCAATGTTGGTAGACTGGTCGATCTCGTAAAAGTCCTGGACGCGGATGAGCCCGCCGCCCACGGTGCCGTCCTCGCAGTTGTCGGGCCAGTTCTGCGCATCGATGCCCCAGCCCCTGCCGTCGTGTTCCCCACGCAGGGACTCGTCGATGCCGAAGCGGCGGATCAGCACGATGCGCCCGCGACAATCGCCGAGGTGGGGGATGCGCGGCTCGACGAACCAGCGGTGGGCGTCGCGGCCGACATAGCGGTCGCGAAGGTAGCGGCTCAGGTGCTCGTCGGTGCCCTTGCCGGTGCCTTCACGCTTTACAGACATGAGGACGGTCTCAGAGGGGTTGGCGTCGAGGTAGGCATAGATGTCGGAGAGCATGTCGGCGAAGTACTTGTTGCCCGTCAGAGAGATGGGGAAGACGGAGTGGACGAGGGCCAGGTCGTCGTTATCTTGGCTGGCTGAGACGCGGATGTCGAGGAAGCGCACGCCGTTGTCGAGTTGCTCGCGGACGCTGACAGCCTGGCATCGCACCGAGGGGAGAGCCGTGTGACATGTGGGCGAGTTGTGCGTGCCGGGAATGGAGAGGAGAGGCAGGGGATAGTGGTCCTGGAGCTCACGCATCCAGGCGTTGAGGTTGGCAGAGGACATGATGGCGAGGAATGCGCCGGAGGACACATAGACGGCCGTGAGCTCGAGAGGCGCATCGTCGAGCTTCTTCATGACGGATGAGCGGTTGGAGGGGCTCGGGGCGTCGATCTCATAACGGTGGCCTTCGATTTCGAACTGCAGACGGATGACCTCCTTACCGCCGGGTTCTGGGGCGTTGATTTCCGTGCCGTTGATGGTGAAGGGATCGACATGGACATCTACATCCTCGGTGGTATGCGACTCGCCCTTTACAACGGTCTCTCTCGTGGTGAAGGTTGTCGCATTGAAGAATGAGCCAATGGTGCCAATGGTGTTGCCCAAGACATCTCCGGTGCGAACCTTCTCGCCCTCGAAGCGCTCAACGCGCTTGAGGGTAACGGGCAGAGAGGTCAGATTGCGGATAGTGAGAGGCGCCATGTCGAAGGGAATTCCGTTGGAGGAGGGGGAGGGGAAGGGAAGTGAGAGGCAGAACCCCATGATGGAGGATTTTCACGGGGTTTAGAGCCCCCCGGCCAGCTTCGAGTACGCGTGTAATACGGGGTTCAGGGCGTCGAGGGCGTTCTTGGGAGCCGTTACATGCATGTAAAATGGGTCTCCCTTCTGCTGGGCTGACCTGCAAAGGCCCAAGGGACCAGCGTGTGGTGGGCGTTGTAACTTGTGTGGGAGGTGGTAGGTGGGATGCAACTTGTCTTGACGCAAGTTCAGCTTGGCTGGGCTCAGCACGGCAGAGTCCAAGGAAGTCAAGCCGGCAGCGGCTTTCTTAGCGCAACTGAGGTTGCAGCACCGCGATACGGCCCCCGCCTAGCGCAGCTCGTTTTGTGTAGAGCTGGCCATTCGGGCCCTGAAACTAGCCGTGATTCGACAGCGGTACCAGACCAAAGCCGCACTGAGGAATTGGCGCCGCCCATTGGGCTGTGGGGAGTTGTCAACTGGAGCTGAGCTTGAGATGGGGATGGGGGACAGCCCTGGCTTGAGCGGACCTGGAGCAGGGATGGACCGCGCGACGACCGTTTGAGGCTGACGGCCGACAGTTCGGACCGACTTGCGGGTTGCAACTCAAAGAAGGGGATGAACTTGAGGAAAGGGCAGGAGTGTGTGTTGAAGCGTTGTTCTAGAGATGTTTAGGTCAAGATTCATGTCGGCCTTGAGTCGTCAAAGTCAAAAGAAGGGATGATTTAGCCGATTCAAGCTCCCGCCCATTAGTGTTGCATGGGCTAGGTACAGATTACAGCGGGCCTGATGGCCTACCGTGCGCTTAAGTCGATGCCGGACAAATGTTGCAACGGTTCAGCAACCTGCCATCCTTCAACCACTCCACAATACATCTCGTCATTGATGTTGACGCAAGAAGTCAGGCGAAATATCTCGGCTTTGACTCGGATCAAATCACCTTGTGCGCCTCATCCAGGTTTGCCCTGCAAACCTGGCAGGCTCCATACTTGGTGAGAATTTATTCGGCTGTACTGTGTTGCAACCCGCCTAATGAGACACACCAGTGACATCAAAGTTGAATGAAGCACGTCTCCTTCAACATAGGAGGAATATTGCGCATTTGCCTAAACGAGGAAGTCTTGTCTGGGTCTCGTCCATTCCTCTGCAACATCACAATCACTAACATCATTTTACCATCCCTGTCATCCACGACCCGTGCTCTTGGATCCTGCGAACTACCGTTGACGTGGGCTTTATCCGCTCAACCGTCACCGGAGGAGGGCCGACCCAGCATAATGATATTATCATCTCGAGTTACATGGAGAATCCGTGGAGAAAACCCTGAATATCTAGCCTCCAGTGTTGGTTTTGTACTAGGCGGTGCAGATGTCATGTCGTCCGATGCCCCATCGCATCGCTGCGTTTGCACACGCACACTTCGCCATACCTATAGATCATTTCACAGCTTGTAACATTCATGACATCATGGACCAGGACTTCTTGTCAGTTTCATACCAAGTATCTAAATGGTTTAATGACAATATTCTGCTGCTGCTAGATCTTCCTCCCACAAATGCCTGAAGCGGCATCTAGGGACGCGCAGCCACAAGAGACGATCATATAGAATGACAAGGGCGAAGGAGTCAGCCAAGAACACCAAGATAGTGCAGTACCATTCTCAGCAAATATCACAAGGAGATGTATCACAAACGACACCGTTTAAATAGAAACACCTCCTAAAATCAACAATGGACGCAGCGAAGTCGACTTGCCTCAACTTGACATTTCAGGGTTAATGGTAGCATGTCAAGTCCTTTTTCAATCCCCGAAAGCATCAGAACCCGATCTGTATCTTCAGTGTGGGA
The DNA here is from genome assembly GCA_025328345.1 of Colletotrichum sp. SAR11_59. Classification (NCBI taxonomy): domain Eukaryota; kingdom Fungi; phylum Ascomycota; class Sordariomycetes; order Glomerellales; family Glomerellaceae; genus Colletotrichum; species Colletotrichum sp. SAR11_59. The sequence continues at coordinate 12,975 of JAKMXC010000152.1, read as the reverse complement.
TTCGCCCGGTGCCCAACTCTTCAAATCCCGAGGCGACCAAACCTAGCTCCTGTCAACCGGCAGCCGCAGCATGTGTATCAGATCAGCGCAGTAGGTTGCTGTACCCGACGATTCGGCACCCAATGACACCTGTATCCTCTTCCGCAAGAGGCAGTATTCCCGCCGGGGGTGGCCAGATGTGAGTATTTGTTTGCTTCCATCTCCGCGCGGATGCGCCTCTGAACCTCGGCACCGACGCACATGCGAAGGAGCGTCCAATTAAGCGCGGTCCTTTTGGACAAAGCAAGGCACAGAATAAGAATCAGGTGCTGGTTCGACACCCCTCTCAGACAGGCGTTCCCATGCGGTGCCAGACAGTTGGAAGAACGGTTCCGTGTAGAGAGCAAACAGGTGGTGTGGATCCAGCCGACCATCATCGCGTGCGGGAGGAAAGAAAAGGCAAGGATGGGAAGGAGGCAACTCGAGACAGCGGAACGCATCCCGTGTCCTTCGGTCTCTGACCGTGTCGTCCTTGTGGTTGCGTTGGTTGCAAGTCTAATCCATAGGCCTCTGGAATGGTCGACAATGCATCAAGCAAGTGAAATACACCAAAAGAGCAGAAGAATGAAGAACTACACGGACGCAAATAATCGCAGAAGTATATATTCAAGTCTGAAAAGGCAGATATGTGTAGTTGAACGATGAAATCTAAAAGCCCTGGGGTTTTCCCCCACCAACTCCTGCAGTGAGGAAGACTGCTGACGACCGCACAAAGCCCAATTCTCAAGCTATAGTGAACAAAACGATAGAGAGAAGCTTCAAGACATGTCGTTGGTAAATCTCTTTCGGAAGTGGGAAAGCTGTCAGAAGGGTTATACGTCGTGTCTTGCCCGTTTGCTACGGGTCTGCTCCAAAGGTGCCGAGTCTGACCCACGGCGTCTCCTTTTCGGTGATGAAGGTGAAGTCGTTGCAGATGATTCTGTACTTTGCGAGGGCGAAGGTGGCGTCCACTTTTGTATGGGTGTTCTTTGGCGAATGATATCGTTGATTATTGATTCGGTGCCAATGACGTTAGAGGAACCTTTGATGGTCATACCCGCATCAACTTCCAGCTTCAAAGGTCTTGGCCGTCCGTTCTCATCAATCATAGGTAGTCCGGTCGCCCAGTCCTGGCCCTGAATTGCTTCGACGACGGCCCTTGCGATAGAGTTGGCTTGCTCGGATGGGGAAGAAGGTAGCGCGATGAGATTTCCGTCAGACGCTATGTTGATGCGGGTGGAAATACGCAGCGAGATTGGTGACAACTCCTCGTGGTCGTCGTCGCTAAACTGGCTCGAGAATGACACCTCAGGGCATGGCGCGACTCTATGTGGAGCGGTTCCATATGAGTCGGAACGTCGGGAGAGGTAGGCGGCAAGGCTATCGATGATGCTTGGCTTCATCGGCGGCGTATAAGCTGGAGGCTCTTCTGAAGGACATGATCGGGCCTCTTTGACGATTGGCGGAGAACCAAGGCCAGTCACAATGGATAAGGGCTCGGTTCGCATTCTTAGGGCTTCAGAATCCATAGTCTGGTGTAGTTGTCGGGGTTGAGATGATTTTGAAGTAAGGCAGATGGGTGCTGCTAGATGGCAATCTGTGTACATTGATGGCAGGTAGACAATCGCTACGAGCTGAACGATCAAGTAGGTTGCATTCAAGAAGGACGGAAAGGATGCCGTTGGGTGAGCTTTAGAATAGGAATCTTGTGGAAGAAGTGGCTCCAACATGATTATATACCTCCAGCCGATTGAGAAGCCAGCCCATGCGGAAGGAAGGGTCGGCTTCTGTAGCGGGGATGTGTCAAATAGGAAAGTGAACAAGGGCAGGAAGGAAAGACCGAACGTTTAGGTCATGGTTTTGAGGCATCAGCACCTAACCGGCCCAGAAACATAATGTAGGCGCCCATAATAATAGAATGGAAAATTAAAAAGGCAAGCAGTCTTGAGACATTGACCATGCAACATCTTACAGCATCTCCCTGTTCAGGGATTCATCAACACCGCACAACCCCCTCTTGAAGTTTTACTCCACCTAGAAGTCCCCAGGCGTTCGGTTTGGTCCCACAGGTTGGCCCTGGCGATGTCTCTCGCATTGTTGCTAACTTCAATCTGGCTTTGAGGCAAGGTTCAGAAGGCTTCCCACGATTGTCCCCATGGCTGAGCCATACCACCCGCATTCTTAGCTTGAATTCCAACTCCCCTGTCCGCAGTCGTACATGGTAGGCTGCCCCAAGACTTAATGCAGAAACGCGATGGAGTGACACGAGCAGTTGATACAGATGCAGATGCAGGGCCTGAAAATCACTTCCACATTGTTTGGCCGCTCTTACCAGGGGGTCCTTCGACACGGATAGGAAACGTGGAAGCTGGCATGCCCACAGGCTTACAACCAACAGATCCAATGAATAAACGAGATCGCGGAAAAGACGCCGCACCACAGCCCGAACTGGCAACATCTGACGCCCCGCGGATGAATGCATCGGCAACTTATTGTTGTCATTGGAAAGTTGCGCTGCTGATGGTGTGGAACAAGGGATAGGGGTTGGGGGATGAAGTTGCCCACCGCGCCGGGCGGCACGGGAAATGCCCCACTTCGCCGAAGTCTCTTGCCATTGTCCATGCATTCACTTCCTATTGTTCTCCGTCTATGTGGCGCTGAACCTGGCATCTTCCAACCACCGGCACCGCGGCCAGAACCACACCCGTCGGCCGCCCGTGGACTGGGCCACCTGCTGAGCCAAGGCAATTCAGCCCGCGATCCCCATCAACAGCTCAAGCAGGCCTGACGCAAGCCTGGATGCTCTTCCATTGACCAGTTTCTTGGGGCTTCATCCCCTGCCGTATCTCCGGCCACCCCAAAACTAGCAAAGGATGTGTCCAACACCCCGGCCGGCCACACTGCCCCTGCCAGATCACCATGTATACCACCGACGAGGATGATTCAGTCAAACGAATAGCTGATTCTTGAGTCCTTGGTGAGCATGGGCTCAACGAATACACCAGTCACCGCGGCCAATCTCATTTCCGAAGGTAGCGGTAGGATTACTTTCCACTTGGTGGTCCGGGTCGATTTCGGAGACTTAAGGATCCAACTTCTGTTGGAAACCTTTGGTATCGTGGGACCAGAGACGAGGGACCAGGACAGCCTTGTAATGGTTGACACATTTCCAGAACTTCAACCTCGGCTGGTGGAATTCATCTTTCTAACCGTTGATCGGCATATGACATATGTAAACGCAGGCATTAGCTGTGGCTTCTATGTTCAACTGCCTTGAGAGCAGGACGAGGGGCGGACATTTCCCGAGAAGAGCAAACACACACGGCATGTGCTGCGTTCACCCGGGGCGGGTAGCCAGTATGTTCTTTGGCACAAGTAGTCGTGGCGCAACTTGTTTTGATCCGATGCTGTCGGGTATTATGTCAGGTCATGTCAAATCATGTCAGTCACCTTTGCCTTTTCCATGGATGACTATCTCATAATGATGCGCGCTACAGACCCATACATGCGTGCCGTTGTGTATTCATCATTCTTTCCCCAAGCCACGCACCCTATGGAAGGTCAGACTAGAATATGCCTCCTGCTGATGTCAGTCTTTCCACGGTGACCCCCCTTAGTTGGCGCAGTGATTTGCACCTCCTCCCCTCGCAAGCCACGAGCCATAGCCAGACCCACGCCCATGCCATCGGGTCGATAGCCATTGAGTTTGTAGTTACGACGCAGCCCCCCCGCAAAAAGACTACGGCAAAATTCACCCCGGGTCGATAGCCATATCAAACCCCAGTCCCGTCGAGAGAAACGCCGCCAAAGACCCGGGATCGACAACGGCGTGCCAGGCATACTAGCGCTGATCCGGCACCGTGCCGGGGTTGTCATACCGTCGCTTCTTCTCGCACTCGCTTACATAGGCACCCAGCCTTGGGCTCGAGTGATGCCCAAAAGCCTTCCTTTTCGAAAACTTTCGACTGGTGGCTATGCAAGAGCGCCACCTGAGACCAGATAGATGCTTTGTCTTGAGCAAGCCGGAGCAACCACCTGTTGCGTGTCAGTGACGTCTCCCATATGAATGAGTCTGACTCGAATGTAGTGCGTCGCACCGCCTTTGCTTCCCCAGTTTTCCCCGGAGAAGACTACCGCAAGGGAAGGGGTTCTCCAGCCGAGGTGTCAAGAAATGCAAACTGCCGTTCGGCGAAGTGGTACACAATGCTTGTTTAAAAGAGGCAAGGCTGCCCCAAGGCTCGTGCTGACCCGATTGTTGTTGACGCCAGGCCGAGCGTGATACAAAGTCCCCGGCCGTGAATTGGGTTGTTTGGGTGGTACGAAGGTTTCTCGACATTATCATCACAGGAGGTACGACCGGAGTTCTCTTGTTGGTCCGGCTCGTGACGGTTGTACAAGCTTCAGGTTGGGTTTGGGAAAATTCGTCGTCCATCGAGTTATCATCATGCAAGGAAGACGGTCAACGGAGGATGCTCCGGCCGTAACTCTCGATGAAAGGTTTTTGAGTGTCTTTCAGCGGTCGAGTCGAGACTTTGATGCTCTTGAGCAGGTATGATGATGCTGGCGCTAGTAAACAGGACTGAATTCAGCTGCTACTGCTTCCGGAATATGCCACGCAGCTTCCTCTGAGATATTGACGAGTAGAAAAGCCTTTGGGTCAGCTGGACGTTTTGCAGCTCGAGTCTACGGGCTCTGGATGGATTGCACATTCATTTGTAAGTAGCTGAGAATCAGCCCCAAGAAGTCGGCCTCACTGCCTTAATCACCGAAACGAAGTTGCCAGGCCTTGAGATAGGTGGTCCACCGTGTCGTCAAGGCCTCAAGCGACTTTGTAACAGTTTCTTAATGAGCTAGTCGAAGGCTTGTCCTGAGACCGCTTTAGAGGAGATTCGAGGGCGGTAAGGGGTGTTGGACTGGCCTTCATGAATGACTCAACTCTAAGCTTTAGTCTGCCTAGACGTAGATATCAGTGGAGGCGTACGACAGCCCGAGTTCCACCAGATATCGAGATAGTGGCGCATATATAGGCCACATCCCAAAAGCCATCACAAACTTATCCAGACGTCTCTGCGAGAGTACCCCACGCGGAGCTGACTCCGATGGACCAGAGCTCAGACCAACATACATTCCGAGACCGTCCACCCGGATGGGCTAGACGCAACGGTTAGCAGCATGGCGTGCGCTATGCGTCATGCCGTTGAGAGGAGAGAGACTGCCTAATTTTCCTATACTAGAGCGACTATTTTCCCTGTAGGTGTGTATGTACTAGCTAGTATTGTCGTCCCTCGTCGTCGTCGTCCTCGTCTACTGTTGTCGTCTACTGTTGTCGTCTACTGTCGTCCCTGGTCGGAGTAACTTAGTACACGGGAAACATAGTACCTCTAGCACAGGAAAAATAGACACTCTCCGGGCGCATCACGTCGTGGGGAAATGCAGCGCGAGGTATCCGAGAATCTCTCTCTATTTGAGTAGCCAAATGGTCTACCTCTCTACAAACCTCCCCATACCCATAGAGGCGCCAGAAGGCGTATTCCCTTTCTCTCAGCTCCAGCCATTGTCACATAACCGCAAGAGATGGATCGGCTAGAAAATCAGGCAAGAAAGGATGTTGAATTGCTTCCGACTGCGAAAGAGGTTTTGTGACCTCATGCTATTTCTACGGAGACAAAAAAACAAGAACGAAACCTCCGACAAGTCCGGCAGCAGAATGCTCCCGTATGATAACCGTGCAAAAAAAAAAACACCGAATTCCTGTCCACACCGGATTTTTGCACAGCGCCTGGTAAACATAGAACTTCTACCCCATAAGACCTCGTGTTGCCTTTACCCGCAAAGGCTTGAAACCGGGATTCGTTGAGAACCGTACGCCATATTTGAGTGCCTGTCCGCATGAACATCAAAATCATAATAAACGTCTAGGTCGTTGCAATGCAGGAAGCTTGTTGAAGGAATCCTGCTCGGTCCAGCGCTGCCATGATGGCGCGTCACCTCAAGCCGCTTAGAACTTGAGGGCCTTAGGCTGCTCCCAGGTGAAGGTCTGGTTGGTGCCGAAGTGGCCGTTCTTGGCGGTATGGAGGTAGATGGGGCGGTCCAGGCCAAGCTCGCGAACAACGACACCGGGGCGGAGGTCAAAGTTGCTGCGGATGATCTGGACGAGCTCGTCGGAGGTCTTGTCAGAGGTGCCGTAGGTGTCGACGTAGATGGAGAGGGGCTCAGCAACACCAATGGCGTAGGAGAGCTGGACGAGCGCACGGCGGGCGAGGCCGGCAGCGACGAGGGACTTGGCGATCCAGCGGCCGACGTAGGCAGCAGAACGGTCGACCTTGGAGAAGTCCTTGCCGGAGAAAGCACCACCACCGTGGCCACCCCAGCCACCGTACGTGTCGACAATGATCTTACGGCCGGTGACGCCGGCGTCGCCCTGGGGACCACCGATGATGAAGCGGCCGGAGGGCTGGATCTGTGGGAGGGTTAGCGGCTGCGAGTGAAAGACATGGCTGAGCGTTACTCACGAGGTACCTCGTCTGGGCGTCTAGGTACTTCTCGGGGATGACCTTCTTGATGATCTTCTCCATGATTTCCTTGCGGAGTTGCTCCGTATCAATCGTCTCCGAATGCTGAGCGGAGACGACGACACAAGCAACTCTCAGAGGGACCACAGCACCATTGTCGTGCTTGTACTCAATTGTAACCTGAGTCTTGGTGTCGGGGCGGAGCCAGGGGAGGGAGCCGTCGCGGCGGGCAGCAGACATGGCAGCGTTGAGTTTGTGCGCTAAGAGGAGGGTGAGAGGGAAGAGCTCAGGGGTCTCGTCGGTGGCGTAGCCGAACATGATACCCTGGTCACCAGCACCGAGCTGGTCAAGTGCCTGGTCGTAATTGAGACCCTGTGCGATGTCGGGCGACTGCTCCTCGACGGCGACGAGGACGTTGAGAGTCTTGTAGTCAAAGCCCTTGGAGGAGTCATCGTAGCCGATGTCCTGGATGACCTTGCGGACGACCTTCTGGTAGTCGACCCGGGCCTTTGTGGTGATCTCACCAAAGACCATGATCATGCCGGTCTTGGTGGCAGTCTCGCAAGCGACCTTGGACAGGGGGTCCTCAGCCAAGCAGGCATCGAGGATGGCATCGGAAACCTGGTCGGCGATCTTGTCGGGGTGACCCTCACCGACGGACTCAGACTGCAACGGAAAGGTTAACCTGGAATCGGAGATTTCCTCATCCCAGACCGCCTCGGCAGTTTGTTGGGAAGCGCGAGGAGATGCTTACGGTAAAGACGAAAGTGCCCTCGTTGTAGTGGCGGCCAGGGCCGTTGACTCCGTTGGCAGCAGACATTGTGACCGTGCGTGGTAGTCGATTGGGGAAGACGAGAAGAGGTGTATCAAAGAACAACTGAAGTTGGAACGGTGAGGATGGTTTGGGTTGGATGATGTGTGATGTGGGAGAGAAGATTTTGCGAGGGATAGGTTCGGGGCGGTGAATATATACCCACGCGGGGCACCGAGGGGCTAGGAAGGTAGCAGGGCAGAGAGGTCCTTCTGGTTCGAGAGGTTGGCCTGCGTGGTTGCCACCGTAGAGCAAACCTGGAAGGCAATCACGGTCCGGAGAGGTCACTGGTTGCCTTGGGAGGTCAATTGGTTTATCAAGAAGGAAAGTGGAAGTGTAGTGAGGGAGGCCGTTTGGGGTTTAAAAGAAGGAACGCACCTGGGACGGCTGGGAAGAAATTGTCGCTCTCCCCTCTACCTCTGTCAAAAGCTCAAGCGGACCTGACGCACTATTCGTGGTGCACCGAGAGCCGGAGCAGAGAGAAGGTACCTCGTAATGCATACAAGGCGAGCAGGAGGGGCATGTACTGCATCCTGCCGACCCCTCCATCCCCACGTACCTGCCCTGTTGAAAGCCATGTCGAGGGGAGGACCCAAAATTCTCCAGATTGCGCCATCCTCACGACTTTCTCCCTTGACCGCCTTCCAGCATTTCTCTGACCCCTCTTGAGGCCACCTGACAAATGCCAGTAGACCGCTGCAAGAGCCAACAGTCACCACCAGCTTGGGGGTCCGAAGGCAAGTGGTCCTCCACCACGTAGCAGCGTGTCCGGGGCCGGCCCAGCCTCCAGCATCGGATTTACACAGTGACTGGGATGCACACCTCAACGATGTTCCTCATTCTCGTTTGCCCGAAGGAGCTTGGGCTTCCAATTGCTCAAGGTAAGACTGGCAGGCGCGGCTACTGCCACAGAGGGATGCGGCAGGAGACGGGGTGTGTGATATGTGAAGAACTCCCTTGCTGAAGTGTTTCGTTTTTTTCTGCTCTTCTCTATCAAGGTTTGCTTGCCTGTACTTACCGTGCCGCCCCCATCAGGATCGCCTGAAGCTGAGAAGCCATCGCCCGATTGCTCTATCTAATGACAGAGTTGAAACCCTGTGGAACTCTATTGCCTTTTGACTCGCCTGATCTCGCCCTGTCACCAATGCATTGTCTGACAACCTGTTGCAGAGTCTCAGGGTCAGCAATTAGTCCAACTGCGCCGCTTCCTCTGCGCCAGAGATACACACACAAAGATCCCTTTCCTGAGGGAAAAGGAAATCCGTGTTCTCCCCCAGATATGCAACGGCACGCGCCGGATGACAGGTAATACTCCAGCGTCATACAGTACTAATTGACGCAGCGTAAAGTCCCTTCCTTCAACCTGCTGGCCGTTGACTCCCTCGGCGCATCTTTCCCGCAGGACTCGCAGAACTCGCCCTCCGAGAGAACTGCGACTTTGCCCCCCCCCATCTTCTCGGCCATCCCTCCAATACCTCAACATGTGTACCTCTCCCGCGCATGCTTTAGCAGCAGGGGTGTAGTAGAGGGACTTGTCGACATTGTTGAATCGTCAGACAACTGAGAAACCCCTGTCGAAACGGAGCTAAGTCTGACGCAGAGCTCTACTGTAGCAAATCCTTAATCTGGGTGGTGAGAATGTGCCCCTCCCGCGCCTCACACGTGCGAACGGCATTGGACCGAAATTCCGCAGCAAGCCGTGTGGCCGCCCATTGTGCTCTGAGTGGGCGACCGGCGAGCAACGAGGGGAAAAACAGAGGGGAAAAAAAGAGAAGGCCAGCTGCAGTCAGTCACCAGTCAGGTACGTAGCTAGAGCCAGCCTTATCGCAAGCTATCAATCAGAAAAAATTTCCCCTCCATCACCCAAGACCCCGGCCGCCGATTACAGACTGCATACGACATTCTTGTGCTTCAATCACGTCGTACAAGTCACGGTCTTTCCGTCCAGCCTTGCTTCACTGCCTTACCTTAGGTATACCAAGTTGACCGACTCAAGGTGGCGCGCGCGAACGGCCGATCACCGCGACCCTTGACGCGCGCCCGTTCCTGCATGGCGGGGTAATCCATAGAAAAATTGCCCTCCTCCAAAACGTCCGACAGTGACTTTTTTTTTGGCCGATCCTTGAATCAGCATCAGACTTGTGCAGAGAACCGGACAGTCAACAAACTCTCTCCCACTCCCGTCCCTCCCGCTGTGCCTGAACTATCTTTCCCTTGCATTCCCGCCCGCTATCCCATCAATCTCATCGTCTACCACGCCCTTACACGCCATAATGAGCAAGTACGGCGTGATGGTCATGGGCCCCGCCGGGGCCGGCAAGGTGAGTTCGCTTCATCCCAAACACAGGTCCCTCTCCATACCTGGAACACGCTCCGTGCCGGGTCTCGCAGCCACGGAGCTACCCTCCGTCCCCGGCCGTTACAGGCCGTCGACTGAGCCTCCTCTCTAGACCCTTTCCGACCCCGTATAGCTTATGCTGACGCCGTCCCCTCGCAGTCCACCTTCTGCGCCTCCCTCATCACCCATCTGAACCTCAACCGCCGCTCCGCCTTCTACGTCAACCTCGACCCGGCTGCTGAGTCCTTCGAGCACGCTCCAGACCTCGACATCAAGGACCTCATCTCCCTCCACGATGCCATGGAAGAGGTCGGCCTGGGCCCCAACGGCGGCCTCATATATTGCTTCGAGTTCCTCATGGAGAACCTCGATTTCCTCACCGAGGCCCTCGACAACCTGACAGAGGAGTACCTCATCATCTTCGACATGCCCGGCCAGATCGAGCTCTACACCCACATCCCCATCCTGCCCGCCCTTGCCCGCTTCCTCTCCCAGCCGGGCTCCCTCGACATCCGCCTCTGCGCCGCCTACCTCCTCGAGGCCACCTTCGTTGTCGACCGCGCAAAGTTCTTCGCCGGCACCCTGAGCGCCATGTCCGCCATGATCATGCTCGAGATCCCCCACCTCAACGTGCTGTCCAAGATGGACCTCGTCAAGGACCAGGTGCGCAAGAAGGACCTCAAGCGCTTCCTGACACCCGGCTCGGACCTGCTCGACGACGACCCCTTCGCGGCGGCCTCGGGCGAGCTCGACGACGGGAGGGGCGAGGTCCACGACCGCGACCTCGTCATGCGGGGCAAGAGCTTCCAGAGGCTGAACAAGGCCGTGGCCGGGCTGATTGAGAGCTTCAGCATGGTCAACTACCTGAAGCTGGACGTCACGGACGAGGATAGCGTGGGCGCCATTCTCAGCTACATTGACGACATCATCCAGTACCACGAAGCGCAAGAGCCCAAGGAAATGCACGACGATGAGTACGAGCCTCAGGAGGACAACGACGAATAAGGGTCATGTGTATTTGGGGCATTTTTTTGGCCATGGAGAGAATATACCACAAGAGGAGGGGAGACGGGTCGAGAGGCGAGACAGGTCGCGACGTAGTAAAGGGACTTGGCTGCTTGCATAGCGCTGGCGTTGGTATTGATTTACATTGACTCATTCATAATCATATCCGTCTGGCAAGTGTGCCAGACGTTGCTCCTCTGTAATCCTGTATCGCATGTGCCGTCGTCCTCGGCTGCGATCATGCTTCTTCGTCTCTTCATGCGGGGGGCCCTGTATACCCAATCTGGAGTATCCTCCCAAAGTGACTTCCATGACACGCCATCATCTTCACTGTCGTAGACTCTGCAAGACAGCGTGGACGCGTATCGTCGTTCCAACATACTCTGCACAAAACCCTTCCTACCGCGACACCATCTCCCCATTCACCGGAATTTCCTCCCTTGGGACTGCGTCTCCTCCTCATATCTCTTGTACTCCGAAATCCAGACGTCCTTCACCGCGGCGGCGAAGCCGACAACCTTGCCGCCAACGACGACCGCGTCCCTCGCCGTCTCCCAGACGCCCCTCTGCACGACGGCGGCCAGCACGGCGACGACGGCGCCCCAGAAGGCCACTCTGAGCACCAACGCCGTCCAGAAGGCGACGATGCGGCGGATCCAGTTGAGCACGACGACCGTCGCGGCCAGCAGCATCAGCAGGATGCCGAACGATACCAGCTCGGGGGATTCTTGCAAGTAGGCGAGGGTCGCGTCGACGGCCGGGGCGACGTAGGGGTAGAGCGTGTCGAAGGCGCGGCAGGCGGCGAGGACGGCGTGTTGGCGCGCGACCTGGAGCGGCGAGGAGGGGTGGAGGGCGTTTTTGTGGATGAAGTCGACGGCCTCTGGGGGCAGTAGGGAGCGGAGGACGAAGTTTGCAACTGAAGGCTCGGCCATTTTGGACATTTGTCGTGTGTGTCTTTGGATGCGTTGACGGCAGATCGGTATGGTTGTTGCTGCTGCTGTCGTGGTGGTTTGTTGTTGTTTTTCCCTCTCTCTCCCCTATCGCGAAGGTGGGTGTGTATGATTTTCTTTTTTTCTTTTCCTTCTTTGGATTGTAGCTGCGTCTATCCTTTTGCAAATAAGGAGGTGTGAGCCTTTACTTGAACAGCAAGGCTGCCTGTGAACAGATTGTTCTTGTCTTCGTGGCAGACTTGGCGCAGCAGCAGTACAAGCAAAAGCAAAAGCAAAAATGTCGCGGTGTGCGGGTGTGAGGTTGTAGCCGCGCGCGCAGAAAGAACAGGACCCTTGGAGCACGAGCCTGTTGGCGATATGCGGTGTAGCCCGGTCAGGGTAGCAGTGGTTGTCGTGTTATTTTCAGTGGGGAACAATAACGGTGGCTGTCTTTGTCTGATGGTGTCCTGGGCATTGGTAGGCAGCTGAAAGGATTGGATGGGATTGCATTGGAAAGGAGACCGCCCACTTGCACCTCCTCCGACTCAACAATAAGAAGACAAAAAGAAGGCAATACCAGCTAAGCAATCCATTCATCACATAGGGGAGCAACTAGACTGGTTTATAGGCTTGAACCAATATGCCTTGTAAACAAAACAGCGACAAACTCGTCACGTTGCACGTATACAGAAACTTTCATATGTCATGTTGATGGGCTTGTGCTTAAGCTATGTCCTAGCTTCAGCTTCGGCTTCGACCGTAGGATAATGATCCCAGTCTCCTCCCCAGGCTCGATGCTCCATCTTACATCGAAGCCAAGAGAGTGTATCGAAGCCGGCAAGAGGCTTCTGCGGCACATCTTGAAGATGTCTCTGAGTACCGAAACATCACTCGCTGTCTAGCACATGCTTCTTCTGTATTCGCCCTTCTCCGCACGGGTCTCGGATCCATCGCCTCTTCCCCAACACATTCCCCAGAGACCTCGAAAGTCGTAGTAGCACCATGCATCATCACATGTGAAGACGTCATCTAATTTCCGGCAGAAAACTGCCAAAACATGAATTGCAAATTGCGCTGTTGTCGATGACAGTCGCCCACACCAAATCTTGATACACGTTCCCAGCACTGGTGTTCAACCCCTCAGCCATAGACTGTCTCTTAAACAAAGGAAATGTGTGTGTGTCGCCATCTGTGATGGAAAATGGGGTACAAGAAGAGAAAATATGGCTTATGCACAGCCGTGAGAGAGATGGAGATATAAAAAAAAAAAAAAAAAAAAAAAAAAAAAAAAAAAAAAAAAAAAAAATAAAACAAAAAAATAAAAAAAAACCCCCCAAAGTGAAAGAAAAAACAAAAAAGCAA
>JAKMXC010000151.1:0-101987 GCA_025328345.1 Colletotrichum sp. SAR11_59 | reverse complement strand
CTTGCTGGTTCCTCTGCAAAGTCCGCTCAGCGCAACGCCGCCTCCCTCGAGCCCGTCAGATGCATCGCAGCTCCACCCATCCAGCCCGCGCGAGACATCAGAGGCTCCTTCAGACCCTTCGCATCCCTGCGACGCCACTAGCTTCCCGCACCTTGCTGCTCGCTTGCCCCTCCCATCCTCTTCCTTCGACGTCTATGGCGATGACTATGAGAAAAGTGGTGTTGAGAGCGACGGCAACCTCAATGGCCGCCGTGTCATCCGCGACCCCGTGTACAATCTCTGGAAATGTGCTTTCACGCAGACTTTCTTGCCTCTGTCGCTCTTGACGGCAGTCCTATCTCGCTGCACTTCGCCCCGCCCCCCCGAACCCATCCTCTCCTCAGTGCCGCCGTCACTTGAGCTGCCGACGCCGCCGTATTATATCCATAAGACCCCCGACCTGACAAGAGAGAGCGGCCCTGGGCCCAGCCCTTCGCGCCTGCTGAGAAGATACATGCGCTCACCCTGTCTGCTCTCGTTTTCGCCGCCATCTTCGCGGCCTTGGCTCCTTCGCTGGATCCTACGTGAGCACCTTGGCTAATCTGCTGACACACGTCCCGGCGGATGCCCCAATGGACATGCCAGGAGCCATTCAAGCGAAAGTGCTCCGGCCAACAAGACCAACCGTCATATCATCCCCCGCCGGCCAGCAGTATGCTTTCTCCTTTGCAACTGATACCCGTCCCATTGCGCTGTACCGTAAGATTCTGGCTCTTCAAGATCACCGCCTAGCTTTGCAGCCGCTGCTTATCGACGCCCTTGATTGCATATGGTCCCTGTCTGATTTCGAAATGATCCTATCAGATCTGTGCCTCCACGCCACTGTTCGCTTGGCCCGGGCGGAGGAAGGCGTTGCTAGTCACACAAGCAAGGGAATAGATGTTATTGGACTACTTCATGAACATCTCCGTTGGTTCCGTAGTGGCGTTGCAATATGGAACGAGTTGCGCACCTCCTCCGATTTCGACACCATACCCAGCAACCTGACCCGTGCCGTGCGTCTGCTCAACGTGTCGTCTATCGACGACAACGGGAGCGTTGTTCGGGCCGCTCTCTTTGGCGCTGATCGCGACCCGTTCGTCGCCGCCTGCCGCCCCTGCGACCCGGCGGCCGTGACCATGCGCTCTACCCACGACTCCGCCATGCCCGTCTCGCGCCCCGTTCGGAGCCGGCACTTTGCTTGCTTGCCCGACTCTGCTCCCACTGCCGCCAGCAACACTACAGCGACATTCCTCTTGGACTGGGCTACTGCTCGGTCTACTGAGTGTCTTGAGACGCTCCATAATGCGCCGCTCGGGGGTGATGATACCCGGCTCTTCCCCAATAATCAGCATTCCTTTCCAGAAGCCGACGAGGTGGTCTCCGCCAAATTCTGCTGAGGCTGCCGTGAGGTGTCATCTTTTTGGTATTGCCGTCTGCATTTCTACCCTCGCCAGCCTTCTCGTGGAGAGGCGTGTTGTTGAGCCAGCCACGGACGCGACGTCTTCGGACCGATACGAACCAGGTGAAGTTGGAGAACGAGCCGGGCAACCGTCATCGTCCCAAAGTCGCCGCCCTCAGCAATGGGCATGCATTTCTTCATAGGTCAGCTACGAAAATTAGGACGTTCAGAGGTGATAACAACGTCAGCCATTGCCGATGGTGTGAATGCGCCGTCAGCAATCCGCAACAGCACCATGATACCCACCGTCCGTCTTGCGGGGCAGGCTGCCGCAGGTTTTAGTCGAGGATGCGCTCTATCGGCGGATGTGGTGAGGGATCTCGACAATCTGGACCGCGCAGGCCCGGCCAGTCAGGAAACCACCGAGGCATCCGTGAGAGCACCGGCATCCCCTGTCATGGACGCCGGAGCAACGACTATGGTTGAGCTGAAGCACGTCATCCACACGATCGTCGCGAAGCTCGAAGCTGAGTCCTTGTGCGAGCATCCGAGCTTGTGCGCGGGCTCATTCAGGCGCGGCCTGCCGCTCGCGCAGCACAGCAAATAAAGCCCGACCACCCCGAGAAGGTGACGAAAGCTCCCAGCAAGACCAATCACATGAGACCTCGGAACGATCGTGGAGCGGAGTTTCTGGAGGGGCTGAGGAACGGTAGCATGCTTGCCTGACCACGGGGCCTGTTTGACATGTTTCATGGGTTCCGAGAGGCGGTACAGGATGCTACAGGGGATAGCGAAGATACGGGAGGTGTGGAAGGGTAAGGTTAGAGCGGGAATATTTCCACCTGGCAACTTGTTCACGCGCACTCAAAATCGAGGGTGCCCCACCACATCGCAGTTTAGTAATTGTCGTCAAGACGTCCATGAGCGTAACTCGTCTCACATGTGCACATAGTGACTCATGCAAATAACAGACAGCCTGTTCGGCCCCTTGGCCGAATGATTGACTCTCGGTGGGGAAGCCAGTACCACGCCTCCACAGCGTAGATACTCCGGAACCAACGGCCGGAGAGATCATCGCGGACACTGCCCATCGTAGCCTTCCGCTCGAGCCGTGCGTCGCGATGCGCGACGTGGGCGCGGCCGAGGGCTGACGCGCCTACCAAGGCGTAGACAGTTGGAAACAGAAGAGCCTGGACGGTTGACAGGATGAGAGACGCGAGTGTGCGCCATCGCGACTGGCGACCTGCCTGGTTCCTGAGGCTGGCGATGACCTCGCAGTAGGCGACGGTGTTTATGGTGCATCGGTTCTCAGAGAGCGCTCAGCGTAGAGATGATCCTCGATGGTTCGTGTCTGAAGACCACCGATGGCTCACATCAGGCGCGTCTCGAGGCGAGGGGAAGGACTTGCGGTGTGAATGTGGTTAGGTTGTTTGGAGAAGTGTTCTGCGCTGCTGGTTCTCACTGCCGGGAGTGCGCGCCGATGCTAAGGTTCGAGTTAGTGGGACAGCCCTTCCTGATCTGGACGGCGCGGCATCTATGAGTGGCTGCCAACTCGAGGATCTCCACAGAGCCCCTTCCAAGTGCCACGTTTGTTAGACTGCCTGGCATGCAGCTTATGATTGCCAGCGACGGGAGGATGCTGTAGGCAAAGGTATGGGAACAATTCCCACTGAGTAAGGTGCGGGCCTGCTGAACTCCAGCATACAATGTTTGCCGATTCACGAGGTGGGCAAGAGCGTACTGTGTGCCGGCACATCTGCACTGGACCCAACCATCCGGGCTGGCTTACATAAGCGACTTCCCCACTGAACACATGTCCGTGCCCATGTATCTTTCGCTGGCATTTAGGAGGGGTGCCAGCGTGAATTCGAGCCATTCGCGACGACATATTTACATCTTGCACCACGTTCGCTGTCGGAAAATTCCAGAAAAATTAGAAGGAATGTGGCATCCCCAAAAGAACACATTCGCTTACTTTTCTGCGATTTCCAAGCTTGTTGCTCTGTGTCTACATCCAGGTACCCAAGCACAACGATTTGATTGGCCGCTGCGAGCGACTATGGATTTCGCCGCATCAGGCAGGCACACTGCGCCGTGCACGCACTGGCGCCTCTGCACTGACTTTCCTCCTCGACTTGTCGGCCGTTTGACGCAAAAAATCGCCCACCTCAATCTTGCCTCCACCTTGACGTCGACCACCACCTCCTCCACAACGAAAGGAATCACTCCCAGAAGATTATGGAATGATTTTTCACCATCCGTGACGACGAGTCGGCAGCCAACCTTGAGAAATGCCGCAGACTCGAGCACAAGCACAGGATTCAAATCTCGAACGGCTCGTGGCATCTCTCCGGGAGGTCGTCGGCGAATCACGCGAGAAGACCGCTGAAGCATTCGACGAACTGGTCATCGCATTCCGAAGATACGACCAGAAGTTGCCCAAAGACAGACCCCGCAAACCCTTCGCGGTCTGGATCCAAACCAAACTCTCCAACCAAGATCTCGATTCGGTGTTGTTAGCCAAATTCGGCACCCACTGGGAACATCTTGGGACCACCGCCGGTGAACAAACGTACAGAAAGACAGCAGCAACGAATCTCGGCGTTAGCAACCCCCTAGAGCTGTACCTCTGGTTCGGCACACGGGCCGTCAGCTCCCGAGATTCCTAGAAGGGTTTTGCAGCCGTCGGCACGTCTGTCGAAGCTTTGTTTAACAAGTTGATTGAGAACCGCAAAAAGGACGAAAGGGCGAAGCATCAGCACTACCTGGTTCAGGAGATTCAGCCGCGCGAGATCATTCAAGCCAAGAAGGAACGTGAGTGCCAACACACCCCGCTCGTGTTATTCCTTGTTGCTGACTTGCCCCAGTGTCCCAAGCCACCCAAGCCACCCAAGCCACCCAAACGACCCATGCGATGGCCAGCTCCTCGAAGAACGCTGGTAGCCAGCCCAGGCAGAAGCTCGCTCCTGTCCTGAATACCAAAGCCGCCCACGAGGCACAGCCCTCCGGTCCAAACGCCCAGCCAAGCCCCAGTTCCATGTCTTCCAATGCAGCCGGAGAGGGTAGTCCCGACGCCCAAGCTACTTCCAAGGGAGTAGGCGATCCCAAGGATGAGGCCGCCGCATCTCTGCATAGTGTGGGAAGCCATGCTGGTCAGACAGTGCAGCGACAAACCCTCCATGAAAGACCGTCGACAACACCAGCACGTGGTCATATCGCGGAAGACAGCGGACTTGGTGGTATGGACGATATTGGACATGATGGTATGGGCATATTCAACAGCAATGACGATTCGGAAGACGATGAAAGAGGATACGACGCCAGCAATGCGATGGGCAACGACCCTGTCGAAGATGATGACATATTTGCGCAAAAGGATGGTGTGGCATCATCCAAGGAGCCTGTTCCGGCGCAGTCCGATGGATCGCTCAACAGCTCATCCGAGTACGACGACTGCGAGACATTTGAGGAGCGCAGCGGACCCCTCGACAAGGAAAGTCAGCAAGCCCCGGGTGAAGAGACTGTCCAGAGCATTCTCAAACGCGGGGCATCCTCCTACAAGCCAGGCGAGCTCGCCAAATCTAAGCAGACTCAAAAGGATGTTGGAGAATCCGAGCGGGTATCGGGAATATCAATGCCACTCCGTCGGGGGACGCCCGCTTTGAAGCGTTTCGAACCTTCTTGAAGGAAGGCTACCATGCCGTCAAGACTGCAATGGATGTGGATGGGAGGCTCCATACAGAACAATTAGCTGCAACGAAAGCAGCAGCGGACGCAGACAAGGCCATGACCGGCATCACAGGAGACATGATGAGTCGTCTGACGGCCATTCAGAAATCCGCATGCTCCGACACCCAGCTTTCCCTCGAGGCCTAGAAATCCCAAGAGAGACAGATGAATGTCGCAGCATCTCTCGAGAACAAAATGGTCGCTGAAGCGGGCAACAAACGCGCAGCAGTCGAGGAGATCAATAAATGGTCCGCCAAACGAGGAAAATTGCGGGACAGCATGGGAGCCTTCGAGGAGCACCGAGACAACAGCTCTCTACAGGGTCTCGTCGAGGAATGCAAGGACTCTGAAAACAGCTATTCGGATTAATCGGGGAGTGGGGAGTTATGAGTCTTTTGGTCGGGTTACTTTGGGCGTATACGGTATGCCACAGAGCATGGGACTGTCTCCGTGTGTAGAGATTAGTTCGAGGGTAGTTCTAGTGAATCATTTACCGGGTCGAGCTTCTCATGTCCCTTCTGTGGTGGTGTAGTGGTCTTTTCCTTATATCTCAATGCTGGGACAATGGACCTAGAGGCTAACGACTGGGACAAGATCTGTTAGTTGAGGTCACAGCATAGAGACTCGGGCGGCAGCAAACCCAACGAGCACACCCTTATAAGAGCACGAACGTCCCGGCTGCGAGACCACCTGGCGATGCCATGATTAGTAGATGGAAGGCTTCAGGCATTTTCTTCAAGTTCAAGACGAAATGCAACATCATGTGTGACACACCTCGAGCCTTGTGACGATGCATCCCGAGAAGTACTACGTATCCTTCAGGAGAGTCGCTTGGCTATAGTGACAGATCATCTCCCACATCTATTTTAGTCCGGGCTCTAGCCGAGACGGCAGCGTATCGTCCACTCTGCCGTCAAATCCCCGTATCAGCAAGGATTGTCATCCAGGCGATCATCGTCCTGCGGACCACGCGCAGGATGTCGTCTGTCTCGACCGGGGAATGGGTCTTGAATTTCTTCAGGTCGAATATTAGCGGAGACAATTAGTTGAATAGCAGACGGCTAAACTCAGGTAGAGGAAAAGGAGGATTGGATCGGAGAGCTTAATCGAGTTAATAGCGTTTCGAACGCGAGCGGGTCCCTCAGCCTTGGCCTTTGCGGCAGTGAAATCGGCGCCAAAGACTGCGTGCATATGAGTGAGTATGCGGTCGGGGTCGAAGATCTCCACAACGAAGGCCGGGAAGTCGAGGATCTGATGTCGTCTGGAGTGGTGGACGCATGCGGTGGATGCGGCTGGCGGAGAACACACGTCGATCGAGAGCTTCAGAGGCGGGAGAAGAATCACAAAGTCAACTAGGGAAACACAAGTAACACACTGCAGTTTCGCTTTCTTCTATATCTATGACCAGGGGCAGGTAACATATTCGTGAACGCAGGCAGGGAAAAGCGGGCTTTCGGATGCGTTGTAGTTCCCATCGTTTCTGAAGTCCGCTAGCTCGGCCACCGTCAGTTTGACATAGCATCCGCTGCTAGAAACCTTGATGTACTAGCAGGTTTGACGACGAAAGACCAGGCGCATCACAGATTGCGAAGGAATATTTCGGTAATGCCCGACACAGTTCCATATCTTGAAGCCCTGAGGCTTTGCGTACGCATGTGGTAGTTGGAGCAGGTTCAGAGGTCTCTCCGCATGATAGAGGCGTTGAAGGTGGGGACGGGGATGCATGGTACTTGGGCAGACGCGGTGGATTACTTCATGTGGAAGCACTCAAAATATCTCGCCGTGGCGATTCAGGTTTAATTGACACAGGGTGTTGCATTCCCTCGAAACATTTATCATAAACACGCAGTTGCTCGGCGGGCAGTCGAGCAATGCATCCAACACCCGTCAAGCCTGTGATGCCCAGCGCCCAAACCAGCATCTCCCTGCATTTTGCCTTCCTCCCACCACGCACCCTCACGTGCATCCCTGGGATGATCCATTCGATTGGCATCATGACAATCATTGTTTAAAAGCCTTCAACGGGCCCTCGATGGCTGCAGGCGGTGCCTCGAGTCGTGGCAAATTCAGCGTTCTGCATCTCACTGGAAGTCGCCAATGAGGAGCCCGGGGTGTTTGCGAAGCACCAGCGTTCGGGGATCGCGAAAACAGCGGGTCCATGCAGCCTGTTCAGGCCAACTGCGGGACAGGCCGTCCCATGTGTCTGCATGCATGGTCGAGAGCGGTAGCTTTGGGAGACACCAGGACGTGGAGAAGACTTGCGTTGGGAGACGATATGTTGCGAGACAAGGGGGAAGACTACTCGGTGCTGCTCAAACCCAACGTCGAGCGGGGATGTCAGGCGGGCGTCAGCAGCATCAATGGAAGTCCGGGCTTCCCCGTGGTCCATGGCTCCAACGGTGGCACAAGTACGGCGGGTGAAGGACTTGAGGTCGTTGGCTGCAATTGACGTCATGATGCAGTTGGGACCGTGGCGTGGGCAGGAATGAAGCTGTGGCTGAGAGGAAGCTGCACCCTACGGGAGGAGGAACTGTCCCTGCCTTACTGGAGAAGAAATTGTCCCCACTGTAGTGGGGACTTTCCCCGCCAATGGAACTCGATCGCTGTGCAGGAGGGGGCGAGCTACGGCAGAAGACAGGCAAGGTAAGAGCTGCTTTTGGTGCTTTCCTTGGCAGGAAGTGTCACACAAATCATGCAGTTCAGAGCAGGAAGGAACAGAAGCTGGATAAGGTATTATGGGGACCTTCCTCGACTTCCTGCCTCCAATCCATCGCCAAGGACCTCTCAGCTCTGCGCGCAACACGAGTGGACGACGGGCTGTTCAAGGAGCAGAAAGCGGCTGTCGTGTTGACGACATCGACAAGAATCAGGATGTCGTGCCTACGATGGCCAGCCTTGGAGCACTAGCTACCCAAACCCGCCCCAATTTATGGTGTTTGGCGTGCCGCACCGTTCCATCCCATGAAGGGTAGGTTGCTTCGACGTCTAGATTCTGTCCTTCATCAAAACCCTCGACCGGAGACCATGAAGCCACACAACGCTCCCACTCCTTCCCTAATGCTCCCACTCGCGGCTCCTTCCAGAAGCTCCCTCCAGCAGCTGCTTCCGCACATGGTGCAACTCCCAGGAGCCACTCTGTCCGAAAGCCCCCACTACAGCGAGGATTTTCGGAAGCTCACACTCCAAAACCCCCCATCACGCTTCTCCCCTTCCCATAACAGCCCTTCCACCTCAACCAGGATTCTCCGGCAACGGTACCACCGTGATGATTATAATAGCTCCCTGATCCAACGCCACTCATGTTATGTCCCCTTCGCGAGGTCAGAATCCGTCTGTGATGACAGTACTGCAGAGCAGTCTAGCCCACGACCTGAGGCTCAAGTATGGTGGAACAGAGAAGCATTCTGAGCCATGCCCAATCACCTTTGAGAACAACGAACAACTCTCAAAGACTTGGGCTGTTCCCATTGCCGCCAGCTGAGCGTTCGCTGCATGCATCCGCTGCAAGGCCGCTGCGTTTCGTCCAATACTCTTCATCCCCAGACGGTCTCTCAACCTTGAATTTGCCATTCCCACGGAGCCATGCGTTCTCGAATACCGTCCGTGTCTGCGCACATGCGACAAGCTCCGCCGCTGCACCTAGTCGGTATCGCTGGAAGCTGGTTACTGAAGGCTTATACGAAGTCACCTATCTTGCTCGCGCACTGAAGTTGGCCCTGTGAGGTTGTATCGTTGAGAGGTGCAAGCAAGAAGACTTACAGAGGCAGATAGGTATGCAGGCAGACGCGATGTGCTGGGAGAACTCGGTTGGTAACCGACATCGGCGATTTTTAGGGCAAATGTGGCAGTCGCTGGGTCTGCCCATCTCTCATCGGCTGAAAGGAATTCTTACCTGACCCTGCCGTATCCGAGAAGTGGGGTAACCGGTAGAGGCATGCAAGGATTGGGGTCTGCATTGCTGACTGGCAGCCGATATAAGGGGTGAGGGGCTAATCATTGGCGTGGAAGAGCAACCGTGGAGGAAGGGATGAACAGAGTGCTGGGCATCTTGGAAATGCGCCGCGCTGCATTGTCGACACTGGTCCCAATTCAAGGCCTCAGCTATGCACCGCGGCTTTCGGAGCACGGGGTCTGAAGTTCCCTGCTCACCCTGTACTCCGGGTCACAGACTCGCCCAACGCTGCTTTGGTACTGCATCGTGCGTTGGTGTTCTGAGACCTCGAGTTTATTTCCTTCCTACTCACTGGCATTGCCAACATGTTTAATCGTGCACATTACATAGATGTCCGCGCAAGACATCTTGTAGACACCATGCATGAGCCTCAAAGTACGGTTGGGTAAGACGAGCTGTCCTCTCGGGGCCGGTGCTGTTCATCCTAAGCTCAGCTCAGCTTTCCAACGAGACCCTCTTCTTCAGTTCCTTCATGTCTCTTGATTCTTATGTTCCTGGGAAAGATGTCCAGAGGAAAGTTATCGTTGCTTGGCCAAACGCCTCATAAGAAACCTGCTGCAGAAGCAGCGTTATCCTTTCTCTCTCGCTCAAATTCTCGTTTCCTCGATTTCAGAATGCTTGTTTCCTGAATTTCAACACATTGCAAATGGTTAGCCGCTAGAAATGTTCAATTTCTGCTCGTTGAGCTTGAAACCTTCGCTCCTACTGCCACTGGTACTCACTCATGCCAACTCGTATGATTTCTTCAAGACATATTTAGCGTTGGAATATGGCCAAAATGTGTCGCCAAAGACAAGCAAGATTTGCCTCTCACTGTCTCTAATCCTCATTTGAAGGCGCTCCTATATTGCACGTATTTTCTACCTTGTTCCCTCCTTCACTCATGTCGATGGTGTAGAAAATGGGGTAGACCGGCTTATGTCTTTGTTCACGTCATGAGGACATTCAATCCTACCGTTCAAATCAACCGTCATAAGCATTAAGACTTACGACATCAACTGAGCAGAAACGAGCAGGCTCATACCCCAAGTACCTGTTCACCTTCATTGCCGCGGATGCGTGCCGTTTGTCTGATATACCGCGCACGAATTGTTTCAGAACGTTTGTTGAGAAGCTTTCTCTTTTTGTCAACGCAGAATTCTGCTTTCCCAGGGGTGTCTCAACGGCCAAGTATATATCACCTGGCTTCCATCGTCGTTTCTGAAAATCGTAGACGTCTTACTTCGCGACACCGAGATTTAACACATCACAATGCTGCACATTCGCGGGTGATTCTTCAGATGCCCATAACAGTGTTGTAAATCCTCTGAGTCAAGCCCCCGAATTCCATTGATGCGCCTGTTGTGGGTCTCATGACAAAACCAGAGGCTACCTATACATCCGCAGCGAGATAGCAGTATTGCTAGCACAAACCGAAGGAGCGACCCGTTTGGCCTTGCTCCTTCCTACATAACAGCACTTCAATCGAGATTTCCTCGCCATTCGACTTCTCGTGGCTTTTCAAACACGACATATCTTCAGCTGATATTCCTCGTGCCAACGTTTGAAAAAGCATTCAATTTACAATACCGAAAAGCGATTCCTTCGAACAAGCCAGCATATTGCCGATTGTTGACCGTGGAAGAGCTGTCATGGTACGCAATTTTTGCCTGATCCCCTTCGCCTGCTCACCCCGAGACTAACGCCCCAGCCAGTCAGCCGTTCAGCCAGCAACATCGAAAGAGATGGGCGAAGTAGGCCTTCAGTACAAGAATCAGCGTCGTATTGAAAAGTCCAAGCTCGACCAGAAGGTTCTTCAGGCCCATGTTGCTGGTGGATGGGAGCAAAATATCTCGGTGCGGGATTCCGCCCTCTACGAAGTACGCGCGATACTTGCACACCAAGTTGAGACGGACGGCATGGTGTATTTACGCGTTGCCTGGCGCGGTTACTCCGATCATGAGGCGACTTGGGAGGACGAGTCGAGCTTGAAAGAAGACATTCCGGAGATCCTGAAGATTTACTATGCGGCAGGAGGCGGTCGCGATGCCGTGCTGAGGATGAAAACGCGCAAGTAAGGAGACCGGTCTGTACTCTCGGGAAGGATGAAAGATCACGAATTGGGTGGTGAGGGCCAGTTCCTGGTGGTGTGTGTTAGCCGTGCGAACAGGAAGACGATCGAGGAATGTGTAAGACGGTGTGGTGGAGACGATCAAAGGGGGCCAAGTAAGCATGAGGAGATGCGTATCTTGTGATGTCTTGATTGCCAATAAATACAGGTTGCAGACTGGAAGCGTGCGATTGAGTGAGGCGGATTGACAGGAAGGACGGCAAATACACATTTTCATTCAAATTTCCAATGTGTATGATATCGCCGGCTTGTGTATTCAGGTGGAAAAGCATGGGGGCCTGGGAGATGAAACAGACAGTTGTCGTTTTAGCGTGTCTTTCGTCTGTTGTGGGCATCAACTGACGGATTCGACTGATTATCCCCAAATATCTCAATGGACGGTTCCAATGGACGTCACTTACAAAAGCGCGACCGGTCCTGACGCATGATCATTCGGCCGGCAGGTTGCGCACAAGGAGCATGTACCTCAAGAGATTCCCGGTCATCCTAGTAGGCATATCTCATTGGACATATCGTAGGCATGTTTGATTGGAACTGGATCTGTTGGGAGAGCTGTGCATAAATTAAGTTGCAAAAGAATGTTCAAACGAGGAATTTCTATTAGGAATCCAATACTGGCCCTTCTTTTCAAGTTCGACGACAGCAGCAAATCTAGACGAGCTTTCATATGGTGAAAGGAATTATGACCACACCCTTAGCCATCACTGCAAGGGAACCAAGATGTCGGTGCAACTAAATAGGACGGCTCGAATCTCCTCGGTATTCTTACAAGATATTCACCAATATGGTTTTGATGAGAGACGAAAGGCCTGGAGGTAATCATCGTCCGCGAGTTGGTAATAACTGACGTGAATGAATCCGCCCCCCTAGAATATGACTTGCTTGGACGGTGTGGAATTGAGCCAATGCCCTTCACGTCTCATACAGAGAAGACGTGCTATCGCCTTTAGCATTGTTCTCAAATCAGACCGAAGATTGTACGATGACGCATGAGGGTGGGTGGCTGCCTTCACTGCTGGCAAGCTTTCTGGGAGCGGATGTAGGGTCTGAACTCACGAGAGGTCAGAAGACGGAACGTCGAAGATAAGAGGATTCAACAAGACACAAAATTCATGGGGCTTTGACAAAAGAGCAAGTGCAGATGAAAGACTTTACTCACTATGGGAATTGTTTGCTGGAGTAGTGCTGACCTTTGGTTTTTAGGCACTTGAATCTCAGAGCAGCAGTCCTGATTATTCATCCGTGTGCTGAACCATCAAAGGATCTATGATCTGCTAAAGATAAATATAGTTCCCACGGCTTGCAGGATTCACAAAGCTCCATGATCATGAAGAGAGATGTCCCAATGTCAAAATAGTAAGCAAAGTATTGCGTCTGCCTGGAGGAAATTCGAAGATACGGAGCTGATGGGGCGTGAAGAGCATACATCTTCTAGATTCGGGCCCGGCTCCACTCAAGCGGTGCGGTGGTGTCGAGGTTGGTCGCGACGTAGTATTGGGTTTGCACACGATAAAGCACGCTCGCACTTTCATCATTATGCTTCGAATAACCCTGAAGGGACATGAATTTGGTCTCTATGATGCAAAACCTGCCTAGACAAGTGGTCTTGGGTCTTTCCAAGCTTTGGGCTGCGTGGATACGTTTCTGCTTGCACTCAGGCGTCCCATGAAGCCCTTGCACATGAATCCTTCTCGTGGTCACGATCTTCACTACGGGCAATTATCTACAAGCCTCGATCTTCCTTCCGTCTTATGAGGTACTCTAGGCGTTCATAAACGAACCGAATGTCGATGCAGGCTTCAGGTGGCTTCGAGGAGCGGGTAGCCGCACGTTCGCGTACCGGACGGCTGTTAAAATATCCAATTCTCTGTTCTTGATGATACGAATATTTCAACCACGCCATGGAAGCATTGAGCACATTCAGAACCTCAAAATCAAGGTTTATGAGGGAAGAGACGGCAAGTAAAGCTGGTTGGCGGGGACACGCCCTAAGAGTTGAGAGTTACGGCCCATAATGCCCACGATTCCACGAATACCTGTGTACTCAGCCTTATTCTATACTTCGCTCCCGACCATCAATGTTGAGAGCCCTACGTACGCGCGTCAGAGCCGGTTGAGTTTCGGTTATTGACGCATCGGGGCGGCAATTGGGCACCTTGCACCCGAGTCACGCATGGCACGAGACGAAGTTCCGCCTCTGGATTACAATCACATTCAATGCAGGTGATATCTGCGCCATAACAAACTCGACGACTGATGCAGATGTAGGTTTCTCCTGCCGCTCGCTCGAACAGTCTACATTTCGCTTGTCATGGACACAACCCCAAAGCCACTTTGGCGTGTTGAATCAAGCTCCGAGGATCCCCTCGTGTGCAAAAGCCGTTAGTGACGCATTTGGGCGGGCGAGGGAATCTCCCAATGACAAGTGATGTATACCAAGACGAATACAGAATGACAATGAAATTCTACACAGTCTCGGATTGCAAGACCTGTGGCATCGACGCTCTGGACAGTAAAGTCGAGGAGATGACAACGACCCATCTTGGTCGGTGCCTCGTCAGACGAGCCATAGACCCTCCCGGGCAGTGTTATCGTCAAGCCTGACGACAGTGGATTTCACTAACAAACAGTGAGGAATGCAATTAACGAGGGCGTGGCTTTGTGCGCTAAGGTAGGAAACGACACAAAGATCCACCAGTGGAGCCATGTGCAGTACAGCGATCGTCTGACGGATTGACATATCAAGGATCTCTGCGGGGAAGTCTACGAGACGTTTGGTCAAACCAGAACACCAAGGACAATCAAGTTTGACTTCAAGTGCACGCGTCTCGCGTTGTAAAGGTCCTTGGCAACGGAGTGGCGCACTGTTTTTGACCGGACGATAACCCTTAGATGGAACTGAAAACGCACAGCAAGCTTTACGGCTGCGACGCGTTGAGCCGTACCGTTAGCTCAACGGACGCTCCGAGACACGTCTTAGCAACGAGCCGAATCCCTTGAATACTCTCCAGTTCATTTACTCAACTCCAGCAACTTGTGGAGGTGCTCAGGGGCATGCCAAAAGCTCACACAGTCGAGGCAGCAGACGGGGTTTCGATGATAATTTCCTACAGCAGCCGCACTCAATGTCTTTCACAATATGACTACAGCATGCGAGAGCTATCAAGGAAGGTCGATCCGGAGACAAGATGGAGTAGTCTTGGAAGACTCGGAGTAGTACTAAGGTTGTTGGGCTGCCTCTGTACCGCAACCAAGCACGCCACCGAAACAAAGCTTGTACATGGCATGTAGAAGACGACTCGAAGATCTACTGATATCACAATCTAGAGAGACTTATTCGCTTTACCCCAGCATCCTTGCCCGCAAACGGCTCTGCGGTCTGGGCCAGTCAAGGAAACAGTGCCCTTTCATCAAGCCCTTCAGGCATGATGTCGCTTGGAAATTGTCCATTATCAGGGGTGAATCTCATAGGCCCCTAGTGGCACCGTGGACCATAAACATTGAGTATCAGACAACCATTTAGCTGGAGAACTTTGAGGACTGCCAGGGCCAAACAAAAGTCGATCAACCTGAGGAAGAGTACCGCTACGACGCGGAGAACGCTGGGAGTGTTGGGTGCATTCAATCGATGATGGCGCTCATGCCTGGAATGGGTTCTCAGTGACAGCAACAGACTGCGATAGGCGGCTCGACAAAGTAGACGATTCCAGGGACCGAAGAAGCTCTTGATTTTAGACAGCGGCGAAGTTACAAGCACATACAACGGCCACAAAGAGGATTTTCAAAGCATTTTGAACATCTTGGCCGTTTACTCCGAAAGTAAAACCGTAGGAAAGCCGCTGTCAAGCATCGAGATTTCGGCGCGTCATATCGACACAAGGCTTCATAGCTGCAGGGCACAGGACCACACTCCGTGGCTGGGATACTGCATTTCCCCGCGGGGATCCTAGGAGAGCGGCGACACGCGATAATGGACTGGAGCTCAAGATTCAAGAAACCGGATGACAACGCCTCAAACGGAGATCCTCATTTTAAATGCGTCCATCAAGTAGAGAAGGAGCCAGAGCACCGTAACTTATAGCGGGCGCAACTCAAGCTGGAGAAAAGCTCCTACGCGCGCATGGACCTAAAATTCACTGCCAGCGGAGCAATAGGCTTGGTTCCCATCGCTGAGCTCATGCTAAAGTCCGGCGTTGATCTGGCATACTGCCAGTATGAGAGGCGCTAGGAGCAGAAAAGAGAGCGCGGGCAGCGATCGAGGAGCAATAAAACTAGAAAGGAGACGCGCGAGGATGCGGCGACGAATGACTTCCTGAAAGAGGTCTTCGCCATTGAGTTTATCAGCAATGAGAAGCTTGAGCAGGTCGTTGCGCTCCAAACAGACCAGAAAGTGTTTGACATGAGGAAGAGCAACCTCTGAGAAGCTCTGCAGAAGCATGAGGATGTGCAGGAGGAGAAGACCGCCGAGCAGAAACAAACGTAATAGACAAGGATGCGTCCATGCGCCAACTGAACAAGGCCGTGGATCTCGACTTTGGCTTCCCGGCGCACTCTGAATCAGACTGAGAATATCAAAGCGTCAAACAGTAGTTTTAATATACAGCATTTGGCCCATACTTCGAAGCTGCTCTTGTTGAACGCGCGATGATGGTTTGCTAAGCCGATATTTCGTCGTAATTTCGTATTCGAACACTCTCGATTTGTAACTGCGGCCTGAAATCGGCTGTGATAAGCAGCTCAGTGGCTCTTCGCAATACAGTCGTCTGTACTATGTGGATTAATCAGTAAGTAACATGGATAACGGGAGCTTTGGTTGTCCCGCACGAACGGGTCCAAGTGCGGAAATCCAGTGTTTGTATGTGTGCCCAACATGCATCAGGATGAGGCTTCATACGCGCCAATGCTTTCCAACTTCTAGCGCTTTATGTCTTCCTCAGCACCGTGGACAGCACCCGAATAAAACCAGGCCACACCGAATTCAAACTTCAATAATGTCTCCGCCCGTCTTCTCAGGTCTAGCTGTCGCTTTAATCGTTGTGGCTGCAGCTTCTGGGGCGATATCCTCCCCAAACGGTCGAATTACATCGGCGTTCTTCTTGGCTTGAATATAGACGACTTGGTCACAATATGAGTCGAAGTTTACGCACCGTGAGCGAGGTGGGATTAAAGCCGGGCTGTAGATAAGCTGCAGTCTCGTCGGCGGTTTTGGAGTTTAAAATAGGAGGCTGTCGGGCTCAAGCTCGTCTGAGGCCATATCTGCGGGCTGCTCAGCTGGAGTCTGGCCGCTATGGACCGAGAGCTTTGAAGCGTGCTTGTAGATAGTGGGCAGGTCATAAGCACCAACTCCAGACGCATTACTCGCCTTTTTGTACTGCTCTCTAGCTAGTTGTAGTAGCTCCGGCTTTCTTGCGTGAGTTGGTGCGTGGAATGAGCACTGCTGAGTGTAAAGAGGGAGATGCCTGCCCCTGCAAGGCGATTCGCTCTCTCTTCATATACCCCCATAGGTAACCATAGAGGTTTTTCGGTGAAGCCCAGGCCATCTTGGCCCTCGAGTATTTCCCTGTGAGAGTCATACGGCAGTTATCAAGGTGCGCCTCCAGGCGGCAAACTGCGAAGAAACGGTTAGAAGGGAAGAAGGATGAGAACTGCTGAAAGTTTTCCCAGGCTTTGCGGACAGTCATGAGAAGAACGCAACAAGTGGAGGCTCAATTCGTTGCCGTTCCGAATGAAAAGTCGGCTCCAAACACATACTCAACCCTCTCCTCTTTCTCTGATAAGCTAGTAACAGGCCCCTTGAGTTGCGACAATTCTGCTGGCAATCGCTTCCGGTCTTCACTTTTGTCAAATTATCGTATCTTACGGGTAAGCATCTGGCTCCCATAAGCGAGTAGTCGTTATCAGGTCTCCTCGGAATGATGGTACGTGGGTTCATCTACATAAAAACGAGTGTTCGGGTTCAGTCCCGCCGAAGTCTTTCCGAGTGACAGGTTATCTCGTTCCACCACCGCTGCTTTTAGTGTTTCTGTCTTTTATCATCTTCGTCTTTAGATACATCTGCCGATCGTCTTGTCACAGCAATTGGCTTGGCCCCATACACACTAAGTCTATAGACCGGTTTGAGACCCACGAGCGGAACTCGCTCCGTGTGATCTAACGGCGACTCAGTCGCTTGGCAGCCATAAACTGCCGCAGACTCTTATGATATCTAATAAATTCTACAGGAGCCGAGCTACCCTTGTGTTGGTGTCGCCATTCTTCAGGCTGGTACAACCAATCGGCGATGACACAGTCTGATAAGTCGGACTCCACCGTGGTGGGCCAGGCCGGTTGGAAATGCTTAGGATCCGAGTGGACGACAATGACTCCTTCAAGGTTTGTAACGCTCACTCACAGCTAGTATTTTGCGTGAATTCGAGTTCCTTCTTCGTCAATGTCGTGTGTGCCGCCGCCTCTTTTGCATGCTGCTTGGGAAACCGTTGGTGGCGCGAATCCGAGGAAGCTCTGAACAGCCTTGACAATCGCCAGCGTTGGATTTCAAGGACATCTGAAACTTTGGAAGGGTTCATTCAAATTCCGCTGCCGTCCACTGTTGGACCCAAGTTCTTTACATCCTGCTCATGGCATTTTCAATTGGCGAAATCCGCTTGCAGTCAGATTTGTCTCGATCTTTCGAGTACTTGTCGTACATATTTCTTCAAATCCTTCAGCCAGCTGCTAGAGACAAATATATAGTGCATCTATATTGTGTAGACGATGTCAAGGTAGCCTCGGAAGGCGTCATGCACGTGGTGCTGGAAGAGTGCCGGTCTTTTGGTCAGCCAGAAGGCGAGACGAGTAACTTGAAGGGGCTGTATCTGATGCGAATGGCGGTCTTCCACTTGACACCTTCTGCAATACGAAGATGACCACAGACGGAAATGATGTCTACTTTGATTCAAAACCTGACGCTGCAAAGCTCATTAAGAGTTTCTTTCATGAGCGGCATGAGGCAGCGATTCGTGATTGTCAGAGAGGTCAACACCCGGTAATCCACACACGTGCAAAGTCCGTCAATCAATCTGCGAACAAATAGGATGAGGGACGTGGCTGGCAAACTTGATGCTCCTATGAACCCCATGTCAAGTCCTCATCCAGTCACCATTGACTACCGTGAAATGAGCAGGACATTCTTAGACATGCCATACTCGTACAGTGATCCGAGAGGCGGTTCAAGGTTTTCTTTCAACCAAAATTTATGGTCATATGGGCGATGTTGCGGCAGCTTCTTCGAACCTCCTTCGACAAGATACCGGGGATTTTATGATATTTGGGCGGGAGCATTTCCCTCGGGTCTATGGGTGGTCATGGGAGCTAAGGCCTTTTCGACATCCCGGAATGTCACGGTAAAGATTTTGTACCCCTTTGGCGTCTTTCTCACTTTGCCTTCAGAATGAAGGAGCCAAGCGGCTTCTTTCAGACACCTATCGAGCTTCAACTCTTCCTCTAATTGATGTCTCCATTCGATCTCAATCTGACGAGTACCGCCGCCGTTCTGACGGCACTGGTCAAATGAGAATCTCACTCGACTTTGTTCATCTTTCATGGAATGCCTACGTTATGGAGTTGTACGGAATTCTTCGTACGCTGGGACAGTGATTGAGTTCCGTCACGAAGCGTAATTGGTCTTTTGTGTGTCTCCTAATGCTGAGGCGGACCTCAACACAACTAGTGCTCCGCTCGGCAGCAAATTGCCGTCCATCGACCACCTCAAGCTAGCGTGATTTACGGAGCTCTCAAGGGCTGATCAACTCGGGTAATTCCATGTCTCCAATATTCTCAGCTGCCACTGCTGCCGTTGGCCCCTGCCCCCTGCCAACAGCGCATGGGAGCCTTGGATGCAGACCAGCCAACTTTTCTTTGTGTTCTTCAACCCAGCAGACTGAGATAATCAATGATTACAGTTCTTCTTCTGGCTCTGAAAGGCTGCTGCTTTCGCCTAGGGCATTTGTTTCCCCCTCACAATGATGTTTTGGTCATCAAAGTCGAGGGTGATCTCATTGACCTTCTTTGCAGCGCGAGAAGAGAGTCGTGGCATCTCCTTCCGCATGTTGATGATGATACGATGACTCTGCTCACCGCACCAGAAACACCGGATATGTTGCGAGAGCAGCGAGCGTTTCAGTGCCCTTTACGTGTAATTAGGTATTTGACTTCGGGGTGGTTGTTGCTCTCTGTGACTCTGTCATCTCTGGGGATGTTCCGGTTAGGACCTCGATCTGGGAAGTTTTACCCAGTAGGCAAGCCTTCCCCTGTAATCCCACACCTGATGGTTGATTTCTCAGTGAAAGTCTAGTAGGTCGGTCCTAGTAGTCCTTAGCTTTGCGTAAACAGATGATCTTCCGGGCTAGCTCATCTGACACGGCGTCCTCCAGCGGCAAAAATATAGCATCGTCACCCTACCCTGTCTCTGCTAAGCAGCGGGCGAAGTCGGCATAAAAGTCGTCAAATGTTCCCCTGCTCATGCATCGGCCACGCAATTCGTTAACTGCGTAGTCTCTCATGTTGCCGTCACCATATCTCCTATTGAGAGCTTCCGAAACCTACTTGGATGTTGAGAAGCCATGGGGATGCTCGCACTGGTATCGAGCCCCTATGTGATCATAGGCTGGTCCATCAGTTTGTCTGCGCATGTATGTGATGTGCTGAATCTCAGTTGCGGCATGTACCACCATCTTACTCGGCTTGCCACGTAATTTGTCTTTCCTGTGCTGTCTCCGGGAAACATTGTCGCATGGGAGATTGAGGTTCTTCAAGATCTCGGGGGCGGCAGACATTAGCTGAGATAGCACTGGTTTCAAACGCTCGGGTCTCTTAGCATCGTCAATCTCTTCGGACAGCAGGCCGAGGAGGGCGTCGGCATCGCAATCAGATATTGAGTGCGACACGGCAGAGGGGGATGCGTTTGGAGCGTCTGTGAGAGTCTATGGTAGTCTCCAAATCATCCTTCAGTTCAATCACACTGGCCTTGGCCAGATCTCCCTTAGCCAGCGCGTGTTGATTCTCTTTTGATAGTCTATGATTCCGCAGGGTATGTTATATGACTGCTTGCTGGATCGATTCTTTCGTCCCTTGAGGCTGTTCCAGCTTTGCTGTTCTTTCCAAAGTGAAGAGCATATTCTACTAGAAATCATGGTGATAACGTCAGCGGAGCAGCTCTCGTGGGTCTTCTTAGATTTATGTTTCCTCTCTGGGTGGGCGCGAGTTCCCACATCTGGTTCCGAGACAATACTCCAGCATCGTGCCTTGCGCATTCACAAACGCAGAAAGACTTGCGGTAGGTGCACGTCTATTAGACTACCGACTTAGCAAGATACCAAACGCACCGCCCGGCCTCTCAACAGCATTACAAGCAAAAGCCCCATATGGATTGACGCTAAACACCAGGTTCAGTGATGGCACCTACCAAGCAAGACGTCATGCTGTAGGAAATACGCGTCGGACCAAATCCATGTCTATGCCCATTGGCAACGCGCACTTGTGATCTCGGAAAGCCCATGTAAAAGTGTCGTCCAAAATACAAGTTATATGGAACACTGCGCTGGTTCCGGCACACCCTACTGGCATTAAAACCATGCTACAGCATTTTGACGATAGCAACCGCCCAGGTAAAGAGGTGAAGTTTTGAAGCTGCCGCAAATGAGCTAGGCCAGCGCGGGCCGCCAACGATCTCACGGACTTGTATTAAGGACTGACATAGAAGGCATCTCGTCTGGCCAGCAGCGCGCTCGACATGCTGTGGCAGGAGATGACGGCAGTCGTCTTTGCAGAAGTCATGCCCCTTGCAAGGTGTCAATTCGAGTTGACTGTGCCAATGGATCGTCCGTGTACTGCGACCAGAGCTGCGACCATCTTGCATGGGCGAATCCTGTCCAGATCTTCTTCTGTCTCTCTCTCAGTCTCTATTCGCTACCTTCCCCAGAAATCTGGTGCAATATGCGGGGAAAGGTTATATAGAATTCGCAACTGTTTTTAAGCCTTTGTAGTGATGACTTACGAGCTCCGTGATTCCTTCCATACTCATGATGGATCGCGTTTCGAGGCTGTGTTTGCGGCCGAAGAGGCTTGAATGAGACTTGCTGCGAATCGGTCTCGCCCCGCCTGCTCACGCCCACGTGATGAGCACCGCGACGGTGATGGTTGGACCGGGCTGTGCGATGTGGCCGGGACCAGACTAGGCGCGCGAAACTATACCGCTAGTGGGTATGTGAAGGGCAAGGCCGCCGGGCATGCGCAATGCCATCCCCTATCGGCCGATGATCTACATCTTCGAGTCCATCAAGGAGGTGCGGCCAACGCTGATTCAGGCGCCGATCCTGATCACTCCCAGAATGACGAGAAGGCTCAGTTTCACTGTGGGCTGAAGGCATTCATGGCCCGCAAGCCGGTCTACCTGAACGAGGCCGTGTAGGTAATCCACGACGTGTCGGAGAATACCACCGACCGTACGCGCTGGCCAAGAATGGAGAGCTTCGAACCTCGCTTCCCGCTGATCAACGTCAACGACAGCATCATCAAGTCCAAGTTCAACAACACGTACAGCTGCAAGGAGAGTCTCATGCACTATCCTCATATCCTCGCGTCATCATATGTCTATGGTATGGGAGAATGTGAGATTCATTGTCGTGCTAGAAGCCCACCTTGATACTGCGCATCTAAGTCTTCCCGGTTTCCAATGTCTTCCACACAACTTGATCTCTGCAAGCAACAGCTTCCCTGTTTCACGTTGGCGCGGCGTGTAAACAGTTCCGCGTCCAGCTGTGTTGGGGCGGCTCGGCGGCCATGATGACTGCGATAACTGAGTAGATTGGACCCACTGGGTCGTCTACACGTAGTCATTGGGCCTTGTCATTGGCTTTCGGTCATCCGGTTCATTGTCTCGTATGTTCCACACCGTGTCAAACGACGGCGGAACGGCAGGGTACCAGGGTCTGTTCCGCGTCACGATCTGCTTCGGCCAACCTCAAACCCGGCGCGGGGGTTATAGGCCGAGCGGAAGATGCGGTGCGACAGCGATACCTCGGCCGTCCTGTCGATCGATGGTGATTTTTCCGAGAGCCAGCTTCTTGTCATATTGAAAGATATTGTCCGCGATAACCAGCTCTACAAGAGCCATGTTGTTTGTAGTTATGCAGGAACAAGGGTCCCAAAATACCTTGAAGAAGATAGAACCGGCGTGGTGTATCGGCTGGATTTCATGCCAGCCTGAGATCAGCCAGAGACGTCTGGACTCGCTGCCTGAACTTGTAGACCATGGGCGCAAGCCTGGCAGGTCTGACCAACGCCAATGCTCCAGTCCTGGAAGAAGCCACGGCAGCAGCAAAGGCCATGACTCTGTCTGTGAAGTTCAAGCTGCGAAGACAGCACAGAATTCAGAAGACTCGATAGACTGAAGGAAATCTATTCACTAAAGTTGTGGCAAGATTGCAAAGAGCCGGCCATCTCCAGTGTCCGCTCCAAAAGTCCCATAGCACTCTGAGCGGGAACGCGTGTCTGTGAACACAAGCCAATCGATTGCCTCGATTCATTGGTGAGACCGATGATAACCACGGCAAACATCATACTGACAGACCAGCTGGTGATGTAGTGGACGGCGCTGTCAGCGGTGTTGGGAACAGGTTTGTCGCCTTCGTCGCCAAACTACGCTGCACGCTCTCGCTCGTCACGCTAGCTTGTACCATGTACACACCTCCTTATAGACTTCGCCATTAATATCGAGTATGTAATGGTCTATATATAAGAAACAGTTGTCGACAAAGCATAGGTCTTAGTTGCAGGCTTGCGTCCATTCTGGGTTGGAATTCATTTTGAGCATCTGCCGCTCAATCTTCAACTCTAGTGGGAACCATGACGTCTCGTACATATTAACTATCAAGTTGTTTCCAAAAATAAACCTATCATACTTCTTCTTGACCTCTTATAAAGTTTGAAACTTCGAATTGGGCCAATCCACCTTCGGAATAAGGTTATCTGTTCGGTGGAAACGTTCTCCGAAACCCCAACTGCTTTCGGCTAGTGGACAGGTTGTGTGTGGCCTGAAGCATGATTGCCAGCGTAAAGGCTTGAGCATTGAGGGTTGTATCATAGAGTATAGTTGTAGAAGAAGAGAAATGGGGAGCGAAAAGAAAGAAGAGGATGAGAAAGGGGGTAGGGGAATGTATGGAATGGACATAAACAAGAGGATGAGGTATATGAAGGCGAATATGGAAAAGAAGCATCCGGTCTATATGATTGTTAGAAGAAAGGATGATCCTATCCTGATTAGTCAAGGATGGACCGGGCTCACTTGAGATAGTTAAGTTGAAGAAAGATTCACAGCGGGCGATGGCGAGGGCAGGAGGACCGACGTGAACGAGAAAGGGGCGCGAGACAAGGGTAAAATAACGCAATGTCATATGTTACTTAACACATCTGAAAGACATTGACATCACTGACCCTGGCGGGGCCTCATCGTGAACGTTGGACTTTCTTACCACCGGCCGCGAAACCATGGGCTACACGATCGGCTCCCGCCGTCACAGCCTCATCATCAACAAGACCGTTGCAGGCACAGCCACTGGTCTCCACACGATGGCTGTGATCGACAACAACCGCTGCACCATCTATGGTTCAGCTTAGCCAAGTCCATGGGCGTTCCGAGGCGTCGGGTCGATACGGTGGAGGGCCAGGCACATGCCATGATCCGTTTTGGGATCGGCGCTGGCCGAGATTATGGACATGCACCGAGGCAGGTCACATCGAAAAGGGGCGGCCCTGCGGCAATCCATGATGGAGCGCTGCAAGCCTGTTTTGGGAGCAACGGCCGTATCTCTTCTTTTCTCACATCAGAAGACAACTTAAAAGTTACGTGTCCCTCGGATATCAATTGATAATTATATCGTCGTTCTCGCCGGCGTTCCTGGGCCGGTGCAGCTGCTCAAGTCATTGGGCCTGTTCCGCTAGCCTTGATGAATGTTCATCTGAATTCCTCGCTCCGCACTATCGGATAAGGTGACAGACATCAATCGTGAACCTTCGCAAGATAGATCGAGCCACTCCGTCGATCATTGCGTCACCCGACAGATGAGTATCGGTGAGTCAAGGGGTGCTGCAAATAGGGTTGACCGTCAGGTAGGCTGGATCGCTTTTCTGTCGATCGCCGGAGATGTCGATCGGATGCAGTGCATAATCGACGCCGGTCTCTTCCCGCATCAGGATCGGGTTAATGCCGATCAAGTTGCTCCTGTTGTAAAGTTGATTTATCGCCGGAAACTTCTTCAGCGTCTGACGAGCCATCAGATGCTTCTTGACCGCACAGGAAAGCTGGAGAGCAGCCCCTTGTTGTGTGTTCGGCGAAAAGTTCGTAGGGAATGCGACAGTCAGAATCCAGATGCCTCTGACCAGTGGTGGACGCAGCAAGACTCTCATTCAGTCGACGTCTCATGTCGTCCAGGCAGAGAGAGAACTTTGGATGCATCCCAACTGTGCAGGCCTCAAGCAGGAACCAGGTCTTGGCTAACTGGCTGTCTACCTACCTTACGTAGCGGGTGTGTGGGGCTCTGGGATGGAAATTTCAGCAAAGCAGGGCAGCACTAGTGTTCCCTCACCCCGGGGCCCAGTCGAGGTAGGAATGCCGGTGCTGGGCCTCCCTGAAGGAAACCGAGCGAGACTTGGAATCTCGTGCGCAGCCACATTCCAGATGTTTGCACGTGAGGATGGCAGTGCTGGGCTAGTTTATGTGCACCTGCAACTACCACCTACCTCAAGCCCCTCTGTCTCCTGCTTCCCTTTCTGGCGGGGGCTTTCCCGCCTTAGGTCTTCCCCCTTCCCGGTCTGCCTCGCCCCCGATGCCCTCGGTCGCCACCACATCGTCGCCGGGGGAGGGGTCAATGCAACTGAGCTTCTTCTTTTGTTGGGGTCGGCCGGTGCAGCGAGCTAATGCATGTCTCGGCTCGGCCCGTCCCTTCCATCCTCAGACTCATTCAGATGGCGTGGACCTTGGCATCCCAGTCACTCGCAAGAACAGATCGGAGGCTGGAATGGGCTGCGCTTCAATTGTTGGCGCTGCAATCACTTGGTCGCAGTCTGGACGCAATCCAGGTGTCGCTCCCGTCTCGTCAGGGCGGGAGCTGGCACGAGAAATGCCAGAACGCTCTGATGACGTAGCGTTCTGGCCAAGAAAAAGCCAGAACGCTCCACTGTTATGTAATCATCTAGTGCTGGCGACTTTCTTTCGGCAGGCGCCGTGGCACCTCGCGACGAGAGGAAGGAGCGGACCGACCTGTCACCTCACAATCCCCCCACCCAAAAAGGGAGGTCCCAAGCAGTCGCTCTTGCCCAACGTGCAAGACTCAGAGGTAAGGTACGCTTCCCCGCACTGCCTCTCTGGATAAATAAGGCATGACGTCACAATCAACAACTGCCGTTTCCCCCACCACACCACATCAACTTACACAACACACATTCGTGGACACATTCAACACTCTGCACCGGTGCGCTCAGCCAGACCGATGCACGCGAGTGCGACAGTTCAACCAATGTCTTCCTTCACGGCAGCCACTTCGACATTGTAGGGGCGAATCTATTTCTCGAGGCATTGGCGGCCACCGAGCTTCTCCTGTCGTCGTGACGGTGTCGCTCAATCACCCGCCCGTCGACGAACAAGGCCCCGCCATCGAAAACACTCGGGAGGCAAGAACGCACCCAGCACGCACCGCCCTCCTGTCCCGTCCCTCGTTGGCTGCCTCACTGTCATCTCCTGGCCTGGCATTCCTCCCAACCCCCATCCATCATCACAATTCCTGTCTACCCTCATCCACCCTCAACATCTCTCGACTTTGGACACGCAATACCTACTGATTATTGCCTACCACAACCCTCGTTTAGAAGCTGGGTCTTACTTCATCGCCATCTTTTCATGCCGCGCGAGCATGTGCGAAGCCACCCCCGCTCTTTTACACACACATCAAACGGCATGCACTCCCCTGAGACTCTACAAACGAGGATTAATTCCTTCCTCCAGAAGCTGCCCGCCCTTAACGACATCACGGCGCTTAAGGATAACGTCGTAACATTTTTCGTCGATTTCGAAAAGGAAGTTGCTTCGGAGATTGACTTTCTCGAGTTCCGCGACGGGCTCCCCCCCCAGGCCGTTGACATCTTTGTGTACTGCATCGGCCGCTCCAACATCTGCGGCGTTCACCATCGTTCCAAGCCGAAGCTTGAAAAAGTGCGTTCGGCCTAGGGCGTCGAGTCGGGCTTCATCCTCTTCCACCTAGGCTGGAAACACGGCCGGACGACGTGGGACAAACTGAAGGACCTCGCCGACTGCCTCTGCTGGAAGGACGCAGTACAACAACTGAGACAAGAAGCAGACTCACGTCGAAAGCTACGCCCAGAGGATCTCCCGGGGGTCCACATTCGCAAACCAGGGATCATCCACGCTGACGTCGTCGCCGTATTACTTCGCCAAGAAAGACCACAAAAGATTCCCCGTCGCGCCAAGAGAGGCAGGCCCAGGAAAGAGGTCCCAACGCCCGTCGCCACAAGTCACGAGTCCAAGCAAGGCGAAGACGACACCAGTAGCGAAGAAGAGGAACCAGAAACCGCAAGACACAAATCCCACTATCCACAGGACGACGAGTGGAGTGCGCGGTCGGATTCTTCTGATCTCGGATCGGATGACGGCTTTGCCCCTCTGTTAGCCTCTCCGTCACCGCCGCACAACAGAGCGCCGCCAATAGCTTCTCCAGAAAGCTT
Organism: Colletotrichum sp. SAR11_59; assembly: GCA_025328345.1. Classification (NCBI taxonomy): domain Eukaryota; kingdom Fungi; phylum Ascomycota; class Sordariomycetes; order Glomerellales; family Glomerellaceae; genus Colletotrichum; species Colletotrichum sp. SAR11_59. Next base: position 75,002 of record JAKMXC010000151.1, on the reverse strand, counting down.
TAGCGTTGACGTCTCCGAAGCCGACATCATCAACCTGCGCCCTGCATCTCCAATCATCGAGCCCATTGACGACCGCGCCCTTATTTCGCCCGAGGTAAACAAGCAACTCAGTTTCCCCAACGCCTCCGGTAGCCTCGATATTTTCGCCGCGGACGCGGCCGGTAAACAATTCGAAGCGTCCCCCAGTCGCTCAGACTTCAGTGCATTAGACAACTTTATCGACCCAGACGCGACCATTGACATATCGGAAAGCATGGATTTGACAAATGTCACCATAAAAAGATCTCGTGCGCAGTCTGATGCAGGTGAGTTTTCCCCGATTGCCCAGCGTTTATCTCAGACATCTGCTGAACCATGCTAAATGTCACTAGCAGGAACATCAACCAAACGACCAAAGTTGCCTGCCAAGCCCGACAACAACGAAGGCAGCCAGATTCCGCGCTCAATATTGGAAGACGATGCATGGGTCAGTAGCAGGTGGCTGCAAAATTCCCTTGACGCCATGACAATAGGCATTGAAGGAGTGGTCGTGGTGGACTCCTCAGTACTCGAAAATCTCGACAGGGCGGACTACACACGCCACCGCAGGCTGGCCGCAATGGTCGAGTCCGATTCCACGACTTTTCTTGTGCTCCCGATGTATTACGACAACCATTAGTTCCTGGTTGTGGTCAAGCTGAAGGACAGCCAGCCCTATGTGGTGTCGTTGTACGACTCCCTGCCGTCCGAAAATAACACCAAGGTTGCCCGCCGCCGGACCCAGCGCTTCTTCGAGCTCTACCTACCAAACGCAACAGTATCCGTCAACAGACTGTTCAAGAGGATGGCGGGACCCCTCCAACCGAACGGACATGACTGTGGCGTATACGTCTTTGCCACGGCCCTCCACGTCATTGTTGACGAGGACTTGCCTAGCGAATACCATTCGACGCTATGGAGGAAGATAATGGCCGCAGCCCTGAGCGAAGGCGGGAGTTGGGAAAGAACGATTGTGCTCCCAACGCCCCTAAATGACCTAGCCAAGCCGCCAGCATGTGATGACGGGTCAGCGACGGCTTATGGCGACTGGGAGGTCCAGATGAAGAAGTGGCAGGAGGAAAAGAGAAGGCGCATGATCCTCAGGACAGAGCACCAGATTGTGGTATATGGTACGAAATGCACTCACATCGAGCCCGCCGCCAGTGTTGCTGCGGTTTTACTCAGCCGAACGAAAAGTAGACTGCAAGACACAACAGCACAAATACCCCAGGCCGAGCAGCAAGAGGCCGAACACGATGAGGAGGCCGCCGCAGAGACTGCAAAATTGCGGGTAAGACTCAAAAATCTGGAAAAATCGTGCAGCATTCTGGTCGGGCTTGTGGAGGCGCTGGGTGAAAAGAAAAATACATTCACGCAGGCCCTCGATAGACAGGAGAAGGAACTTGCCATATGGGCGAACCGTGTGGCGTGATCAGTATTAGTTGATAGGTGCTCTGGAGTAGAAATATGACTTGCTTTGGTGCTATCCACGCATTGATCTGCGCGACGTTGATAATTGACGTCTTGCTCGCTTGTTTGCATCTAGATTCCTTGATGTTGCAAGCTGGAAGGAAATGTCCGTCTGCCCAATCTCAACCAAGCATCACCTGGCTTCCGATTCTCCGAGGGATCATTGATCGGCTCGAGACATGTCAACGACGCTCCCCGCCTCACAATTCCAGATTGCTCCCGTGGTCCAATCGGTCAAAGAAGAAGTACTTTCGGATGCGACTGATCGCAGCAGGCGGCACGAGCTGCTGACAGAACCGACCTGGTGGTTTACGGCACAGTCACCTGAAGGAAAAGGAGGAAATCCGTGCCGACAGTCACTTCTCGACGGCAAACGTCTTCGAGACGATGCAGAGTCTTGACAATCGTCTGGGCTCGGTGGGAGACTTGCCTCTGGCCTGCTCAGCAGCATTGCATCGGCCGGGGATGCAGTGGCGGAGCCGAACTTTTTGCCAGCTTCGGGGCCGCGAGTGGATATGAAGTTGCCGACGCGTGACGGCTGCTGGTCAGCTGGCAATAGATATTGGGCGCACTGAGTGACACGGTGAACATGCACGAAATTTTCGTCGGCCAGTGTGTTGGCTAAGACGTGGGGATTTTTGCACACAGGTTCTGTCTGGGTGCGTCACAGCCACATCGCGTCCGAAGCGCCAACGCTATGCGTCTCATCAACCACACTGCCGTGGCGTCCCTGCTGCAATTGAGGGCATTCCTAATGGAAGCGACAACGATGGACAAGTCCAGCATGCGATCGCTCTGGCCGCGTCAAATAAAGCTGCCAGGAGAACGACTGAGGCCAGACTTTGTTTTTTCCCCAAACCTTAATTCTTTGCACGTTCTGGCTGAAAATCGCCAGATCGCTCCATAGGTCATCAGGGTACTGGCGTTTTTCTTTGGCCAGAACACTACGTCACTGGAGCGTTCTGGCGTTTTTTTAGCCAGAACGCCCCTTGGACCATCAAGGTACTGGCGACTTCGAGCCAGAACGCTTCCTTGGACCATCAAGGTAATGGCGATTTTTGGCCACGACGCCCCACAGGGGCTGTGGTCACATGGCCCGTGCAGTGCTGACATAACACAGTCTGGAGTACGTACCTTGCCCGTCTGTTTCACCGTCCAGCATTCAACTCGCCCCTCCCGCTCTCCAACCCGGGATTCTTGATGGGATGTGCAACTTTGTCGAACTCTTCGCTCTCAACGGGAGTTGCCAAGTAGACCCGGTTGCCACCCACCCAGATTGGGCCCCCGGGTAGTGAGATTGCTTCTGGTGTGCTTTTGGAGTGTTTGATTGACTGCAGCTCCTAGGTAAGACCCCCCATGTTCGCAATTTGTCTCGATCTGACTGCCCAAGTAGGACGTCGCAATCATCAACGCTTCCCAATCTACCATGCATCGCGAACGTTCACGGCCTTCAGCTGAAAGTAACAACAGACGCGCTGCAGATGTCCTTACAGCCACCTGAGCAGACTACTAACGCTGCCAGCTCCGCTGTTGGAAACAACCGTCCCTTCACATCTCCTGCGCTCGCCGCCGAGGCCGCCTCTTGTGGCTGCTGGGGCTGAATTTGCTGTTCTACTTGGGACTGAGGCTGAAGCTATGGCATATCTACTGCTCTGACAGCGGCTTCTCCCTGTCCTTCTGCACACCATCCGCCCGACTCCCCCTGGAAGCAGGCTCCCGGTCCGCACCCTCTTCTAGCTGCCAAAGGTCTTGGTCAAGAACGCCCTGAGGTACTTGTGCTGCTCTTTGCCCCAGCTCAGAGGTCAGCAGTCCTGACTAAACTACTGCTTTCATGCAGACGGCGCTAGCTCCTCCAGAAACCCGTGGCCTGGACCAAGGCTGTCGAGCAGGTCCCAGACAGCCCGAGCATTGTTCTCGGTACCCGCATCCCGAGGGTACGCCGCGAGGAAGCGCTGGAGCTGGGCACTACGAAGTCGACGAAAAGACTCCTCTTGTTCCTATTTCTGTGCGCTGGGAACATCTTCGATGGAGCCTGTGTCGTTCGTTAGGAGTCATCTCCTGCGGATGGTGGTGAGGATGGCATGGGGCTGAACTTGATGAGCGCTGGGGCCCTGGCTTGGGCCCGAAGGCGATGGCCGTGACGGCGGGCACGACGAGTGCGTCTGTCGATGAGGTTGTGCTGCTTCACAGACCAGCGCGTGTCGCTTTCCAAAGTTGCGACGATGGGGCGGCAGAATCTGTCATGGATGGTGGCTTTGGCACCTTTGACGATGTGGCGATCGGCGACGTGGCAGTCGGCGACATAACAGGAGATTCAGCCGTCAAGGTCAGCTTCAGCAATGCGATGGTGGTCGTATCTGTCTGTGTCGGATTCGCAGGTGCTGGTGTTGATGGGTGAGTTCCGAAGCGTGTTTTCCTGGACTTAGCTGCCAGACACACCGTCAAGGCGTCAAGACAAATAACACAAAGCAAAACACCTTCAGTTCGGCCAAATACTGGGCTTTCCTAGACATGGGCACTTTCCTTCTTTCCTCCTTCCCTTCCAACTTTCTTCCACAGTTTACCGCCTGTGATCACACCTTTCTGACCGCCGAATCACTCTGACGGAGAAATGTGTGAGAGCTAGGATGGCCGTGAAGCCTCCATGACGACGTATAGGGTAAACGAAGAGGGCGCAAGTCGCTTCACATGCGACAGTTCCCTCTTTACCACTGCAACCAATTTCTCCCTTTAACATCAAGATGCCGAAGTCCTTCCAATCGCAAATCAATTACCTCCACAGCCTCCCCAATCTGTGAGATGTGTCCTTTCCACAGACACACACAAACGAACACACTTGTCCGAAGCCGGGAGCCCATCTCAAACCATCAACACGAATAAAACGCGTCAATCCCCATCAAATCAAAGCCAGACGCGCCACGACTCACCCAGAGGCACGCAGTGACCCACGCCGTGGCCCGCGCAGTATTGTTAAGCAGCGTGGCCGTCGCCTGCCCGAGCATGCCATCGTCCCTGTCGGCATTGATCTGTGACGATACGACAGCCTCTCTGTCGATCCTATCCACAGCCATGTTCCGTGCCCGACTCACGCTGCGCCTCGGGCTTACCCACGTTGACGATGCGCGCGTCAGCATCATCGCCGTCGGGATACTTCAACCGCGGAGCGCCCTCGTCTGAGGCAGGAACCCCAAACAGCGTCGGCAGCGCGCGATGACGGCACCTGCGACCAATGCAGGTTGGTGATGCGCTTGCTTGCGCTGCAAATCATGCGCATTGAGAAATCGGCCTTGGACACCGGCGCTGCTGTTGTGACTGTGGGAGCGGTCGTAGCAATCTTGTACTTCGTGGTCGAATCACCCTGGACATTCACTAAAGCGACGATCGCAAGCACGTCTGCGGTTCCGACTCTGATCACAAGGCTCTTGCTCTTTCTCTCATCCGTATCCTCCCAGTCTGTCCGCCTCTTCGACCTGGACTTGCGGTTCTTTGTCGGTGGCGTGAGCGCACGTTGTTTTAACACGAGTCCCCATATCTTCGCCTCGAGTTTGACGACGAAGTGCTTCGCCTCCCCACCTGGCGTGATCAACTTTGGACATTGCACACGAAATTGAGCAGGCTGCGGCCCGTGGTGTCTTGTATCGTGGCAGCGGGCTGGAAGTAGCTGACCAAGCAAACGGAGCAGACCGCGACCTTCCATCAGCTCACCTTTAACAGCAAGCTGCTCGACGTCAATAACGATGTTTTGGTCAACATCGTGCAGGATCTTGGCTACAAGAGTGGGGGCAGGCTGACACGCAGCCTGAGCGCCAACAGTGCCATTGAGAAATACTCCTGGCTCCAGAACTTGCGGCAAACATGCTTAGACCAAGCCGAAGAACTGGCCGAGAGACGCAGGACGGAGCGGAGAGATGCCCAAGCAGTGGGAGGAAAAGACAGCAACGATGCTTGTGACGAATCTCAAACGAGAGGTGAGCTCTAATTTCGGCCGCGGCTTCAGATCTGTGCAGCTAATGAAATGCAGTAGTGACAACCCAAAGTGGCATTGATTGCGAGCAAGGGACGGGCATCGGCACGAACACTAGCACTCACAGCAGCGACGACGGTGAAAGCGACGGTGAGACTGAGATATCTAGCAACAAGTACGACGACTGCAATGGAATTGTCCCGTCTCAGCCTCCCGTCTCTTTGATGTTCAATGTTCGACACGCCTTCGTTGATGGAGCAGCACGGATACAGCTGGCGCGGATGATTGGCATGCGAGATGAAGACGTGGAAATGAAGCTGCAGCAGCGGGAGATGGGCGGCGAGTTGGATGTGCTGGCACTGACTAACGGCGCCGAGCTGCGATCCAGGATGGCTTGTGGGAACTATTTCCTTGATTGCGCAGATGGATGGCTCGGTCGTTGTCGAAGGTGTTTGCAGGGGTCGGAGCCCGTCGTTGGGAACGGGGATTTGGTTGCCGTCATCGATCGCGAGCAAACGTACAAATACACAGGGCGAACATGTCATGCTTCGGGATGATTCTCCATTCTGTAGATACCAGCACTACACCAAAATGGTCAGTCAACACAACCCGTCATAGCTAGCCCGTCGTACCTTCCCGAAACGGCTCACGCATGTCCTCCTTCCCATGCGATTCTGGGTCCCACTGCTCGAGAAACCTCAACGCCACGCGGCTGTTGTTCTGGTGTGTATGGGGTGATGATCCTGCCGGAAGTGCAGGTTTATCACGACACAGGAGCGGAAGAAGCTGCAATCGCTGCGGTGACCGATGATGTGCGCGTCTAGCACAGAGGCACGCATAGCAGAACTCGACCCATTAGTTGCCACCAGCTCGCAGTCAACAATATCGAGTTGCCTTCGATGGTAACGGGACAAAGGGTTCGTTGTCGTAGAATCGATGGGAGATGGAAGCTTGAAGAAGGGAGCATCGTCATTTTCGTAATGGACTGCGATCGTTTCCAATTCGTCGTGTAATTGGCGAGCGCTATCGACAAGACGGGAGATCGATCGGAAGCCGCATTAGTATTCGAGGTACATCCAGTCAGCGGATCCATGGCTGATAGATTTCGTAATCTGGTTAAAGATTGGGGGGATTTTATGCTGGACATGTACTGCGGCAACGCGTGAACGGCCTCGTAGACTTGATGGGCAGCATCTCGCAGCTCGTCACGGGCGTGATTTTGCCAAAGTCTCCAATCAGTCGGATATTGGCTTACGATTCAACCTAACCGCATGCATCATCGTCGAGAGTTTGAAAGCACAGCCGAAACCGACGAGGTGCCTGGGATCTAGGCCAAGTCAGCAGCATCAGAGGGGATCTTTTGGGGGAGGCGAATGCCCTGGTGCTGTGTGTCACAGCAGATGTACTACGACTCCCACGGCGGTGCAAGTGACAGGATACCGTCATAAGGAGATCAGCCAAATGTAATGAAATAACCTGGTTGAGGCTGTAAATGAAGGAGCTGTGGAAACAGCTTGGTAGGCTGCAGAGCTGAATCGACATGTTTATCGTCACCATCCTCTTTTCCGTCATCAACGACGCAATTGACATGGCCTCGACCATTGTGCGACGGCAGTCCAACACTGAAGCGCAATATCGTGAAGTCATCACTGGAGTGTAGTGCCTACCCATTCTCCTCCTGCTCCTGCTCTTGCTTTCCCGCTCCTGGGTCTTTGGGGCTGTTGCGCGGTGAGGGCGATGCGTCGGTGTGTGCCAGCGGCCGCGGTGAGGTGCTCAATCTTGATATACCACTGACAACCCGAGACTCAAACAACGGGTCAGCGCAGACACAGAGAGAACGCGGGTGGAATGATGATGGGTAAACACATGAAGGCGGCCAAAAAATGGTTGGTTGGTCGATGGATCGTCAAGTATGCGTGCGGTTCGAGGTGAGGGCGAGGGGTGCTTGACCGTGAAAGGAAAGACCGGGGCCTGGGAGGGTGGTCGACTAAAGAGCATGGCAACGGTGATTTTGAGAATAAACCGATCCATTTGGACGATTATGGTGGTTAGGTATGCAACCAAATCGACGTGCGTTTCGGGTATGTCCTGCTTACATTGGGAATTTTCGCAAACGTCAATTTGGAGATCAATGTTGATGATGTTGGAGGCTCAAAAGAATGAATGTCTAAATAGGCAATGCGCTGACCGTCTACGATGCGCCGTAGAAGACTGAGCTGCTGGAGCGACACTGCAATGCTCGCGTCTTGAGATGGAGATGCTTGTCAACGTAAATGCTTCCAAGCTAGCGTGCCGTGAAGCGAGCCTGTAGACTGTGGCCGTAGTTGCCTTGTACGTACAGAGAGACATCAAGTCCTTGACTGCCATCATTGTCATTCTCAAGTGCAGTACATCTACCTGACGATCGACGGGGTCTTCCCGCAGTTTTCCTCCAAGCCCGATCGAAGGGTGGACGAATTACTAACGCCATCCGCAACCTGAGTATCTACAGCCTTTCGGCCATGCATCTGTATCGGCTCTTGAGCAACACGACTGGATTAAGGGAGAACTCGCAGACCTGCCTTCGCCATCTTGCTCAGCAATACAGCCCTCTTAGTTCAGCAGCTGACGCAGACGCACCAACAAGCGCCAATGCCCCGGTGAAGGAGATGACTCGCAAAGTCAAAGACCTCGGACCGGGCGCCAGCGGATTGATGGGGGCTGCCATCAAAAACATCCACCTTGCTTGCTATTCAGTCGTCTTTGGTCGATCTGTCGCAAAATCAGATCTATTCATGTGACAGGGCCACGGCTTTTGTTCCTCCCTACGTGACCGAGGTTACCTACGAACTCGCTCCTGGCATGGATGTCGCTCGACGGAAATAGATCGTGGAACACATATTCTAAATTGAAGTAACACCGCGAACCTGCTTCGCACAGATTGAACAAGACGGCCAGAGATTTCAAGCAGTGTCGGAGTCGCTTCCCTTCCCCTTTCGAGACTATGACAACGCAACTGCAATTATTCTCAGATAATTTCCTCGCCGCATATCAACCAACATATCATAGTCAAATCTCCATTTAGCAAAGCGAACGTCTAGTTAAAGAGTCATTATAGCTTGCAAGTCAGTGCTGCAATCACTTGAGAATAAGATCAAGCGCCTGACGACCAGGCCGCGCTGTCTGACTAGCAGATTCTGTACCCGACAGCGTCTTGCTACCCCCCGTGATGTGACCCTCTAAGATTTTCAGACCTTTGAGATCTTATGGAGGGCCAACCTGCCTGATTTGAATTCAACCTTGCGGTGTTGGAGCAGACTGCTCAGGATGCTCAGTTCGCTGATGTCAAGACGCCCACGAGCAAGTTCTATTACGGTAGCTAGCTCGTAGTCTAGTCTTTGTTACCACGCCTCTTCAAGAAGGCAATCTGAGCGCGTTTATACCCCTTGCAGACCAGATCTGCATGTACATTCACAGCATGCGATATTGCGATGTCGCGCGTGCATGCGACGCTCCAAGCTTTGAACGTTTCTCTTCTGCTGTGCATCCAAAAGTGGGCCCACTATCTCCGGCTTATCAGATCCGCGGCCCCACTCCGGGTCCGGAGCACTATCCGGCAGGTCGAATTGTGGACAGGTCGAATTATAGATAGCTTGAATTATAGATAGGTTAAATTATGCATAGGTTGAATTATAGACAGGTCGAATTGTGGACAGGTCGAATTATACATAGGTTGAATTATAGACAGGTCGAATTATGGAAAGGTCGAATTACTGCACAGGTCGAATTGCTAGGTAGGTCGAATAGTTAGAAAGGTCGAACTTTCAAACGCAAGGTGGTTCAGCAATTACAATACGGACATTAACTAGATTGTGAAAGCTACGTTCGTAGGATGGGCGGGAGTAAATCACCGTGTGCGCTCTCGTTAGCTAGCAATTGATATGGACGTCAATTATTGATCTGACAGGCAACTCAGCTACTGTCTCTGTTTATGGAGAGGTTCGCAGTCGCCGAAGAAATGGCGGGCTCGCGGCGCCGACGGCGCAAAGTGCTAACTCTTTTCAATGGCATTGAGACAACGATGCGCCAGCACCAGGCTTCAAAACAAAAACTACCAGCTTCAGCAAGCGGCACGTCCGTCTGGCTGAAATTGTCTCTCAATCCCGTCAAAAATGCAGCTTTGCGTTTAAATTCCAATCGAAAGATTCGATTTAGCTGTATCTTACAGTTTTGCCGCAGGTCCTTGCTTCGATGACCAGTAAAGAGCCGTTGAGCGGAGCTCATTAGAGACAGTAAAGACCCATCAATATCTCTAATGCTAGCCAGTAACTTGTTTATTATTTGCCCCATTTAACAAGGTTCAGTGCCTTAGGTCTAGTAGCAAATGTGGAATCCAGATTCCAATTCACTTCCGAATCCAGATTGGTGCCGCGAACGCTGCGCGGGGATTGAGTGAGGTCAAGGTTATATGTCTTCTTGATTGTCGTTATGTGCGATGCAGGCTTAAGCTAAGCTTTCTTCCCACGCGCCTGCAACAACCGTTCGATCGGCCGACATCAAAAGAAACGCACTGATGCACTTCTCGTAAACAGCTGCACGGGGGCTTGGATTTCTTGCCGGGTCATACAAGCTCAGAACCTTTTATCAACACGTCTCAAGCCTCGACATTCTGAGAGAATAAATTCCAGTTTTTCGACAGCCTGTGAGTCGAGTTCATCATCCAGCCATGAGTTGCTTGTAGGCGAGCGAGAGGGTACGCTTCACCGGTACCAATGGCTCTAAAATGCATTTCTGGGCAAATCGATGCCTTAATTCTGCATATGAGACCCGAAAGCAACTTCTATCAGTCTAGAAAATGGTGCTTCTAGGTCTGCGGCGGCGCTGTCAGGTCCTGGATCGGACTTCTTCCTGCAGGACCGCCGGCTGGATCTGCCGAAGACCGGACGGGAAACTATGGCTTGCTTAGCGGGACGTCGAGAAGCTTGGAGCACTTTGAAGTGGTGTAGTTGGGCACAGCCTTCTTCCCATTAATACTTCGGGCGGGCCAGGGAGATCACCTAAGGTTGCCTCTGAACCCATCTTCCTCGAAGGCGATAAGATGGACTCGTTGGGGAACTTGTGGAACGATGGTGAAAAGTGCAACCGAGCGATAATAATGTAAGCTGATAGGCAAGCGGTCGAGATGCAATTCTCAAGGGGGTGTTGTGTTTTGAACAGCGCGTCTCGAAACCACGGCCGGAGAGCAAAGGACAACGAACCCGGTTCGTATGGCATCGGTGGAATGCAGAATAAATTTCGGCTTCTAGACAGCTTCTGTTGATCTATAACAAGACAATCTTCGTGCTGGAATGATGCTGGCCATACGGCGGATAAGAAGGGACCGACAGGCTAGGTTCAAATGATGAGATGTTTCTAGGCAAGGTCGCGACAGCCTGTGTGGGCACATGTTTGCGGAAGCTTAAATCATGCAGTGCTTTGCTTCCTGATTTTGCAGGCGTGCAGTATTCCAGGTCTTTTCAGTCCTTCCTCTTGGCCTCCTGTATCTGCTGCTTCTGTCAGTCCCTGCCCTCATCCCTGAGACTCTGCAGCTGAATGGTTGCGCGTCTAGAAATCCACTACAAGCACTTCAAATAATCTTGAAACGTGAACAAAGGTTGAGTATATCAAGGGCACCCGCGGTTCTCTGAATATTTCTTACTTTGTCAGGACTGACCGACCTGTCAGCCTTTTGCGCCGCATAAGAACTCAGAGCCCCCATGCCGCATAAGTGAGGGTCCTCGCATGATGGTCTCATCCTCGTCTCTGGCAAGAGATTCCAAGTCTTGAACGCAGTTGCGGTCTTGAAAAGACTGGTGTTGTACCCGTGGAACATGAGTATGGGTGTAAAACAAAATCTCGCTGTCATGCTTTCGAGTCATTGGACCAGGTTCTTGTTGGTACTTTGGGTTTCTAGCCGGTATGTGTAAAGTACATCGCATAAGATGGGAGACTGAAGAGCTCTGCTTTCTCTTCCAATGCGTCCAGCGAGACGCGCTTGGATCTAGCTCAGGGGTTTCAAACAATTCAAGCTGATGATGAAGTTTGCATATTCATACACCACCCACCACTTTTCGAAATGGAATTGAACTCTGGTGTGGAGCTTTGGGAGCTTGTGTTGACTTGAAGAGAGTGACTACAGGCGCCAGCCCGTGACAGGCAGAGGGAGCTTCGTCAGTAGCACGTTGTTGTGGTGTGCTTGGAGCAGTAGTTCATATTTAAGAGGCCAGCCGGACGAATGCAAGCGACATCTCTGTCATTTAAAGGCCTGGATGAGGAGTTATTCGAACCTCTGGCTATGAATTCACGTTCGATGAGTATTCAAAATAAAGTCTGCTCTTCGGGTTAGCAGTTCGTCTGTCCTGTGAATACGGTCTTTGACCAGAAGGTGCCTGAAGTTCAACTGGGTGAGTTCATGTTATGTACCTACAGCTGCGGCGATAGACGAGAGGTAATGAAGTCTGAACGTAGTTTTGTTCCAACTTTGGACTGCAAGAGACCTTGCTTACAATGTTGTACGTGAAAGTCTTGACTCTGCGCCATGATTCGGGAAGGCCACTGAGTTCAGCTGTATTGGATGCAATGAAAACCTGAATGAGGTGACACTTCCTGGGAGACCGTTTACACTCAACATCCGGAAGCTCGTCTCATGATCCAACATCACTAAACTTGATGAAAGTGTCTCCGTAACTGATAAATATGATAAGTTCAGATACCCTTCCTCCGCGTCTCTAACACTACTACCGCTGTGAACAATCGTGAAAAGTAAGGCTAGGAAAGCCGGGTGATCAATACCGTAAAGGCGGCCGGCCATGCGATGATCATGGCCCCCATAATAACGCGGGAACCGCGATAAAAGTCAAATTCTTTTGAGAAGCATCATGTGATACCATTGGTTTCTTTTGAGGGCCTCTTCAGGAGCTCGTCGACATAACGTTCATTGGCTGGGTTTTGAAAGGAGTATTGATCAAACGGTTGGCATTGGTGCGACTCGATGAAATCGGCTCTTTCAATGCGGACAAATATGTTGTCTCAGGCATCATCTCGAGAGTAGGCCGCCAAAACCAGTGCCTTGAACTGGGCTTGTGAGGAATTGAACTGGGAAATTGAGGGAGATAAAAAAAGATAGAACTAGAGCATCTAGCAGGTCCTCAAAATTCCCACCCATAAAGGTTTTAATCGCTAAAGTCACTTCTCAGGACCCGCATTATGCAACTACCCGTCGGCCCCTTCGTGCTGGACTGAGCTGAAGTCTTTTTATCCCAGAAAACACACGGCACCAGACATATTGAGAAATGACCTTTGGAGAAGCCTCCCATGAAAATTATTTTTCGCAGTCAGCATCGTTGCGCCACTCTCTTCAGCTGTCCCAGGTTTTTTGATCTCAAAACCTCTCGAACTCGTCGCGACTGCCTCAAGAGCTCCCACAAACACATAGCTGCAACAAAAGCCGCTTCCGTTGGCAAAGGGTCCAGACAGAGCAAAAGAAATACACGCTCATGGTCCTCACCCGCTCCGACGTGGACAATAAAGTCGCGGGAGTTGCCCCAGCTGCCGATACCAACAAGATCTCTGAGAGCGATCCAAGCCAAAGGCTTACCGTCAAATACCTGCGAAACCTCCTTCTTGACGCGAACGTCTCAATCCCACCCAGGACTCGAAAGGCCGATCTGATAAAGATGTGCACCGAATCTAAACTCATCCATACGAGATCAGAGATCAGCGAGGCCTATGCTACCGGAGCAATCAGATAAGACAGCTGCGGCGAAGAAGTCAATGACCCTGTTCCTGATGATCATTCACGCCTGCTGGAGAACGTGCCGTCTCAACTCGACGACGTATACTACCTGATGCCGGACTTCGCCCCTACAACGATCAAAGTACCGACGTTGCGAAACATTCTCTGCAGACACAACATCGTCTACAACGGAAAGGGGACCAAGGCAGATCTAGTCAATCTCTTCAACAAGTACATCAAGCATAAAGCGGCCGCGACTTTAGATGCAATTGAAGCCGTTGAGAGATCGGAAGAGGGCATTGTGGATGTTTGACAAAGGTAATGGATGCCGTCTTGGGGATTCCGAGGATCATGGAAAGGGAAAGTATGAGAAGCGGTAACTCAGCAACGAATGGAATGATTGAAAAATCTCGGCTGAAGGATACCTGGGTTTAGTGTGATAATCTGAATAGCCAAAGCCTCTGTAGGCACAAAAGAGAATCCAAACTTCGTTTGCTGCCAAGATAGGCAGCTGCGCGGACGGTCAGGGCAACAAGTATCAAGGGCGCTGATGACCACGGGGCCGTATGAATCGGAAGTGAATGCGCCACTTCGACTGCCATATTAGAAGCTCTGGCTTCCAGGTGTATGTGTAACCAACACCTACAAGCCCATAGCGAGCCATCATGAAGCTTTATGCCGGTTGTTCACACTGCTTTCCGTGTGATTAAATTATTCCCGTTACCATCGGCAGTGTTGTTGCGGTGACAAAGTAACTTAACCAATCAATCAGCAACGTCTAGAACCATTGCAGATGCGTCGTTCATAGTGCCTGGAGTGGTATCGCCTCATATCAGTGATTTGAAGTGACGGCCGCAAAAGCTGTTGACATTATTACCCTGAGGGACATTGATGTCGATCGTTTCGATTAAAGTAGCGATCTCCGTTGCTACTGGCAATACCTGCGACATCTAGGGTGGCGGTAATAACGTAGGGATCCAGCTTCGAGATGAGGTTCTATTCGGTGATCACATTTGTGCCCACTTTTGCACTGACGGCGGTGATCAATCAAGCTGCCGTCACAAAAGCCTCCAGACTTTCAAAGAGTTTTGGCGGCCATAACCCGCGTGTCCACGAATGACCTCAACACCGACTCATGGGAGAAGATTACATCGAAGTCTTGAGGTTTTGTAAATATATCGGTTACTTGAACTGCCACGGGGCGTCTTTGAGGTGACAGTACTGGAGAACGCAGCCTTGACAGGGGATGAAGGGTGGCGTGGTCCGCTGTGGGAGAACCCAGGTATAACATGAAGTTCAAGAAGCTCTGGAGAGGATCTTGCGGATTTCGTGGTCTTCAGTCCATTAAAATAGCTGTCCACTACGTTGTCACTGAAAAATGGCGTTAAAGAAAGTGAATGATGTATCATCACGCATGCAGAGGCTAATTAGATGACCAGTCACTACTTAGAGTGATGGAAGTCAGTGCAAGATGCGTCATCCTAGGAAATACAACAACATTCCCTTTTTGAAAAGAGGAACTTCATCTGTACACAGCAAAATTTCGCGTGTTAGCGAAGATAGATCTCAAGCCGGCTGGTAAAGTGCCATTGGTCTACACTATGTTTTGATTTCTGGTGAGAGGGAGGGAAATGCAGCTGGTGAACTGCGATGGGCCTTTTGCTGGCGTCAAAAACGATTGATACGGCCACTCAAGAGAGCTTCCACGAGGAGCTGAGTCTTTTTCTGTATTCTGGAAACACATGACACGTAGTGGATGTATTGCAGTCCCGACAATGTTCAGCTTTTGTCTTGGCCTTTCACAGTGAAAGATGGCAGGTGCTGGTCGTTTGATCCTTGAATGTCAACAGGGTCCCTGACACCGGTGTGTAAATTATGGTGCCGACAACCGACAACCGCAGCTCGTGTCCCGTTTTAGGGGCTACCGTAGCACAACAACGTAATGCAAAGGTCAACTTGTGTGAGTTACTGTGCTGAGGTAGCGTCCTCAGCGATGAAGCAGGTGTATTTAAGTCAACAGATTATTCACTTTGAGACACGATATGAGCCTCGGAGTGAGTGGGACCAGAGAGGTTTCCATTGCGAGGAATTATCGAGAAGGGTTTGCGGCTTATGATGTCTAGGTGTTCTATGAGCATTGCCTGACATTGAAGGTCGAGATCCCTCTTAGGGACTTGACCATCTAAAGGAAAGGCGACGCATTCCCTTCCCAAATCCAAAATTTGGTTGACGGTGTTTGAGAAGGTGATTTTCACGGTAGTGGGTTTGGCTGGGTGCGCAATTGGTCTTGTACCACACGGCACATTCGCATTCGCAATGCGGCTCTGGAACAGCTTACGAATGTGGCCCGATGGGACCCGTCTTGGTTCGCCTCGTTCCCAGTTCAATCACCTCACTCCTTCTCTTCCTTCAAGTCCGGATTATTGTTGGCATCAGAAGAAAGGAATCTCGCCATATCAAGGAGTTTGCATCGCATGCCGACACTTGAATAGACGGCAGCAGAGATACTTAATCTTAGAGGACCGTCTGTTACTTGCCCTTGACCAGTTTCATCATGGATGTGGTCTATCGTCTTCCAGGCCGCGAGTTTCGTGTGCCAGAAACGATGAGTGGAATTCAGGTGGGTAGAAACAGGTGTAAAGTCTGCTTATTTGCCGTGGATGGATTGTGTTCCAAGCATCGACCCCAAGTAGCCCCGTGAACAGCCTTTGTAGCTTCATGCATAATTGTCAGTCAAGCCGTTTCCAGTGGCGGCGAGCTGGGCACAATTTGTGGTTTATTGTGACGTTAAAGTCAGGAGCAGTCATGGAAAACAGAAAGTATCGATGTAGGGGCGACATGGGACCATAGGTCTTTAGCCTCGTCGAGAAATCTTGGACCCGAGCGTACACAGGCAGCGAGTCACCGCAATTGACACGCCTTCTTTAGAGGAAAGATCCAACAGGTCAGGAAATGATACAACAACCAGCACCGCCATACCCACACCGGTCTTATTATCATGCGTTGCCTCGATCTTCCATTCGCAATTCGTAGCGATCGGAAAGCTGGTGAAGAGATGTATGTTGCGTAGCTGAGTCTTCTCAACAAGTGCCCGGGCATCCTTCGTGTAGTCCTTATCCTTTTATCAGCTCCTGAAAGGTAAGCCTGGGATTCGGGTGGTCATAACATTCTCAGCCTTCCAAATCCACGCTCTCCTACTCGCTCTATTTGGACTAGTCTCTAGAAGCGTAGTATCCTGAATGTTGGCGCCCCTTTTTCGTGTATCCAACACTATTTTATTGAAGAAAGTTAATATCTTTGGAGCGGGAAGGATCGTGGGAACAATGGCGCTGATATTGCGAACCGAGGTTCCGGATAAAGGAAATAGTCCGAAATCATCAATCTGTGGCTTTTTACGAAGAGACAGCGCGACCCAAAAGAATTTCCACATTAGGTTTTGGTTGTGGTAAAGGGTGTGGTAGGAAAATGGATTTACAACGCATTGTGTCTCTGGTGACCATAGGTAGCCAAATAATGGTCAATTTCGAGTTGTTTTATTTCCCCTACCTTCGCAGACTAGCAAAGCCCAGCTCGTAATGCCCTTCAGCTTTGTAATTGTCCCAAAAGAGGCCTCCTGATCAGTTCCTCGCCTCCGATGTTTAGCTTGTCAAGTCTCACTGTCAATTTGATCAGAGTGTTCGGGTGCAAACACCAGCAGTGGCCACCATGCCGAGCTAACTTTATAAACCTTGGATGTACTTTTGGCGCTTTAAAAAGATGAGCATCGAGCTCAGCGTGTGCCTGGGGCTTCCATGTCCGAGTGATCTGGTAGCGCGATGTTGCTAAATTTCACCGGCCCCTTTGCGTTTCTCAGCAAATAACCCATTCGACAGCAACCTGCAGTGACGAGTCCAACGTAGCACTGAAGACCCAGACGATATGACCCACACCGAACAAACGCATTTCTGCATCAACGTCCGCAGCGTGGATGAGGCTGAGTGGAACGTGGACGTCTCAGAGAACTCCCAGCGAGTCATCATGCAGGGAGTCCGGATCACAAAATCCCTCTGTCTTGCCCAAGGACGATTCGTCGCTGAGGGATCGAGCGATGTATGCTAAAGTCGCCGTTCTCCGCCAAAAAGGTACTGGGGGTGGAAACATGGAGGCAATTCTCTCCAGAGAAGTACTAGAATCTCTGACGCTAGAAACGACATTCTTCCGGCGATACGGCACCAGACCACATGTCGCCAAGCCGGTGAAAGGCCTGCTACTTCAATATTTGCCAAAGGAAAATGCAGGGCAATGTGTACAAAGGATTACCCAGAGCGGCCCACAATTTGCGATAGAACCTCATACTATCACATGCAGCCAGAAGGCGGGGCTCAGCCATGTCGAGCAGGCGACTGCGAAGCAGCTTCAGCAGCCACATCAGGGGCACAAACTCGCCTGGGTGGATAAATTCTAACACATGCCTCCTGTCGCTTTCATCCCACGATCACGCAAAGTTGAGAATGATCGCAAGACAAGTACGAAGATAAGCAGAACCTAACGCACAGATGGACCAAAGAACTGATCCAAAGCCGGCTAGTCCATGATTCGGGAGAGAAGGTGGCGGCAGCCGTGCGTGGAGAGACGACCGTGTTGGGTCGTATGCTGCCAGATAATATGCTCGGCGACTGGTGCCAGAAGACCCTTAACTTCGGGCGCTCCAGCAGACTTCTCACCAGTTCAATAGAGCAACCGGCGGACTGCTTTCCGCACTCCTGTATATGCTCTGTGTAGGTATAATTTGTCTACAAGTGCACGGAAGTCTGCACAAGTACATCCTCTGCACAAATACAGGTTCTCTGTGTAATTACCGTCCCAGTTAAACAGCAAAAAAGTCTGGGCTTCGGCCTTGCTGCTGCCTCACAGGCGCCTTTTGAGAACCGAAACATGCTTGTGCCCGGACAGACAGGGGCCTACCGAGTTCATCTTCCCGGCCACACGGCCGGGAGATGTGGGGACCGGTCCGTGCTCTGCGGAAGGTGGGGCCCGGCCATTTCGGACTTGAGACGCCAGATGCTTTCCTCGCGGCGACTCACAGCGACTGGAACGTGACATGATCCAGCGTCAACGGAGACTAGTTGCTGCTTCAGAACACCATCAAAGATATTTTACTGGTTGACGCAACTCGGCTATCTTCGCTGCGACCTTCAAAGGAACTAACAATATTTCTTCGCAACCACCCAACAGCTTGCTTGAGGAAGCGCCCACCCACGTCCTGTGCGACATAGCACCAATCGCTAAATTCCATTTCCCGTTGCCTTATGCTCCTCGTCGCACTTGAACGTCAGGATATAGAGAAAAGTGGTGATCCTGACCGTTGTCAGTTCTTCTTTGGACGTTCTTGTTTCGGAATGACAGAGTAAGCCTCAGCATCCTCGCTGGGGTCACTCTCCATAATGCGATGCCACAGGCTTCCGCACCCAGCCGCATCACACATACAAATCCATCGCCAGCGTTTCAGAATATAAGCAGAAGCTTGCAAGGTATATTGAAACATGTAAGCTTTCCATCTCGTGTAGCATCATCCGCGGACCGGCTGCGCGATCACTCACCGAGATAGAGGAAGGAAAAGGTGGTTTGGTTTCAGGGCTGGCCATCTTCAAAATCATTGTGGCCGACTGAATGACTGGGACCATCACCGACAAAATCGCTAATCAAAGACGGGTCAACGCCATCGAAAGCGACCCTGCGACGGACCGGTGACAATGCAAGCCAGAGCAGATGCCCGTTTTGGGTGGAGAGTTTGCACTTCGCGACCAAGTGGTCGGCCAGACATCTCGAGCGACGCCTTCTGGATGCCAGCCTCGCCGTTCTACCACTCTTCGTACCCTCTGCCCCTGATGGCGGCGAACCGCTTGTCGTACGCGTTCCCAAATGCCTCCAAGGCTGCTACGTCTTTATTCGACGCCGCGATAAATCGTGCATGTACCCCACGTCCAAGATAACGACGCCATGCGCCCCTCATCCTCAGGCCTGAATACAGTGGAATTGTTCTCTTATTTTGATCTATAACGATATCGATAATAAGGGGAATTATCTTCCGTAGGCGGGTCGGCCGGTGCCGGCCCGGCAGAAACTGCGGGGTGTTCTTGTGAGGCCCGGCACGGGAGTCATTCAGGTGGCCTACGATACTTCCAGCTCGCAAAATAGATTCCTCGACAACTTATTTTCACTTGCTGCTTCCTTAAACTAATCTGTAAGTCACCGTTAAATGAGTGACGTTTCCTTAGATAGGATGTAAAACTAGGAGCAAGAGCTGACAGGTCGGGGTTCCAGACCGCCTTCGTGAGCAAGGCAGCTTTGAGATTCTTTCTCGAAGCTGTCGGGCAGCTGGCTCCAAACTCATGGTAAGCAACTAGAAGCACTCATAAGGAATTTCTGCGGGTCCTGCGGGTTTTACGACGGGGTAGGAGGCTGATAATGGTCGATTTCGGCCCCGAGGCCATTCACGCCATCCGGTGAGAACAACTCGCGCTTTCCAATTTTCCATGCCTGTAATAATTCCAACGACGGATTGGAACGGAGCATGGAAATCTCGATGGCCCAGACATGAGATCAGAAGCTGGACATTGGGATTTGGCTGAGTGCATGCCGGGCAAGTTCGCTATCCAAGGCGCAGAAGACTTCCCTTCACATTCTTAAGCAAATGCCCTGCAACCTTGATTTCCGTAACGTGGTATCTTGGGCCTGAAGAGGTCCTCTCGATTTTACGTGGAGCTAGACTCCTGTGAAAGATGCTGTCGACTTGGGCTTTGCAAGCCGGGGAGATGGTGTCCCCTACGTCATTGGTTTCTATGAACTAAGGTATCCCCGTCCGATCACACTAGCTTCCTATTTTCTCTGTCCACTGCGGTCGATCTACATCATTGTATGATTACTGGGGCCTATGATGAAGACCGTGGACACGACAATAACTACAACGGCAGCACATGGTAGCTTGCGTGTCTACAATCACTCGAGACGTGCTCCTCCAATATGTGCCTTTCTGGAATAGTGAGATATCTCTTTCTTGAAATTTCGCCAGCAACGAGGCCAACATGAGCATCTTGCTATAATACGGTACGAGTTGACTGTCTCAGAGGTATTGGTTGGACTGGCCTTTGATATGGCCAATTGTGCTGTAGGACTAATTCCCCAGTCGCTTCGCTGTGCTTGAATGGTTAGGAGGGCAAATTGAGATGCTGATCGCATGCGGCACCTGTGGGGCTTGTCTGGTGATCCGTAAACTGCCCTCCTCAAAATCTTCGTGGTTGTCACCATCTCCAAACCACACAACTGACTGAACCTGCAAGGGAATCGTCCCTCAAGGGCAGTTGGCGGGTTCATTGTTTACAGCTACATCCATCTCACGCCCTCTTAGATCTGTGACATGCTGGATAGGATCAATGCGTTGCGCCCAACGGTTCGCAAATGTCGGAACCGGGCCTCGTGCGTTTGGGCACCACTGACTATGGCATATTCACCAAAACCCTGTGACCTGCGTTGGACTTTGTAGATATACGGCGAAGTCAGAGGAGCGGAGCGCGACCGGGAAAGTATTCCCGTAGCATTGCCAGTGTAGTGTCATCATGGTGCAGCTGTCTCAGCCACACGCCTTCACGGCATAAACACCAGAGGACACCTGAGGTACTTTGGCTTTTACACTTTCGATCCGATTCGTGAAAAGAAAGATAGTATCACCTTACTTAGTTTCGCCAAATCTAACATCATGATTTCCTACTGACTGCAACGTCATGCGTCGACTGCGTTGCTCGTGTTCGCAGCGTTCTCAAACGCTCGGCCTTACCGGGTGGAGTGTTTAAAAAGCCATCGATACGGATGCCAGACAGAAAATCACATTTAGAAATGCAGAGCGGCTCATTGATACGGTTTCGCCCCCCTTCTTTCCAACATGCTCACATAACGCAGCATCGTGCGTATTTTCTGTATTTACGTCGTTTCAGTTGATCAATCTTGAAGCAGAAGCAGAGACTATAAGTTATCCAATCTCCTCTTCCGGCTTCTGAACCCTCAATACGCAGCCAAGTAGTGACCAACCTCGCGTCACAGGCCTCTGAACAAGCCCCATAAGAGAGTGACATTCTTGCCTTTTCAATGGAAATTCGACCGTCTTCATGTATCTGACAGCACGCCGGCTGAGAATCCCAAAGACGGCAGTGCTGGTGTGACAGATAGACTGCACTAGACAAGAATGCTGAGTATGAAGACGATCAGGGGCCCCCTAATTACATACAAGTCGGCAGTCACTCGTTGATTCCAGCAGAGACGCACCAGCATCGAGCCGGAGGATTCGATCCGCGTGTGGCCCGGCGTGAAGTCGATGGCGCAGCTCAAGTTGAAGCAGCTGGCGTAACAGCTGGTTGGTGATGGGCACGGGAACCTTTTGAGCATCAGCTTCACCGGCACGAGGATCAAGGTGACCTAGGCTGGTTTTGACACCTTGGTCAACGCTGACTTTTGAGTATGCTCTGACCTCATGAGTCTCCGTCGTTTAGCTAGATGAGAATCCTTCGAGGCTGCAATAAATTCATTGAGGCGTTGGCGCGCCGCAGAGGTAGTCCAGATGGTTCTCGTCAACACATCTGGGACTGAGGTGACGTTGTCTCCAACGAGATCGTTAATGGCAACGGAATAACCTATATTATCAGTTCATCTTCCATGTCTGTAATGATGGGCAATTCCTCTGCCGCAACAACGAAGTCGTATCCGAGTCCAATCAACCAGTCTCGCGCAAAGCTCCCCTCCACAACAGCAGCATGGAATTAACCAGGGAAGGTGAAAGGCTTGCACGCATCCGCACATTTTCGTATTGTTTGCTATACCTACATGTCACGTCCCTTGTGTTCCGCGCTCCGTGCTTGCAACGCTGTGGGAAGACGGACCGAGCGCTACACCTCTCCACGAAGTCAATGGACGCTGTAGACCGCTAATGTTTCTGGCGTCACAGCTGTTCTCGCCAACAACGCAAGCGCTCTCTCTATCTATTTCGTGACAAAATGTTGACATTCTTACCGCATTCAAATGTGCAATTCCCATGCCCATTATCTAATGAACTAGATGCCGATGCTGCTGCTGATGATTCTGACGATGCTAGCCCTTCAACGCGACACAGCCGCATCAATTCTTGGCATCCACCCTGCGTCGAAGCGTCACGAAGGCCATACCACTTGTGGCGAGAAATATTGGTGTTTGCACCGGCAGAGTGTGATTCCTCCCACTCATCTTTCTCTCCGAAATAACGCGCCACGGCTGACACTCTTCTCCTCTAGGTACTTATCCCAAGATGTCGCCAAGGCGATCAAGGAAGGCCGCCAGCCGTTCATGACAGCTCCTTTGCCACGGTTTCTCACCTCCACAATCCACAATATCAGCCTCATCAGCTTGCGTCGCGTACCTGGGCGGTTTGTTTTTGGACCGGGGACGAACCCTTGACCTCTGCCTCCCGCTCGAAGTCACGGCCACCTCCACACGTGGTCCGCTCCCGTCTGGCTGTCAGCCTTTGTACATTGTCGCATGCGTTGTGCTGCCAGCACTTGAGTCCTATGTCTTCTCGAGGTTTCGGCCCGGTCGCATCCTGGCGA
The DNA here is from genome assembly GCA_025328345.1 of Colletotrichum sp. SAR11_59. Classification (NCBI taxonomy): domain Eukaryota; kingdom Fungi; phylum Ascomycota; class Sordariomycetes; order Glomerellales; family Glomerellaceae; genus Colletotrichum; species Colletotrichum sp. SAR11_59. Next base: position 52,189 of record JAKMXC010000151.1, on the reverse strand, counting down.
CCGCATTGCCACCTTCGTCTGGTTTCATCGGCCACGCCCGCCCATTGCCCTGTGTGGCTGTCGGTGGCAACATCAATATTCGTCGTTTCGTCATGTTTCTCCTCCTTGGTTCTCACCTGTCGACATTATCTGCAACGACACCGCTGTCGCCTTCCTAGTCATGAAGGCCCTGCTACAAGTGAAGACACTTCGACATTGTTGCCTCACTCCATCTCCACCGCTGGTCTCGCCTTGTACCACCCACTCTGACATTCTCGGATCCCATGGTGCCAGATTCAGGTGGCGTCTAAAGCACTTGCAGCATTGTAGACGCTATCCCCAACAATGTCTCCAGGGCTCTCGACGGCGATGACGGTCTCTTCCGCGTCGCCAAAGTTTACTATTCGCCAGACATGCCTCTGGATTCTTTCATCCGACCATAACGTCAGACTTCATATTGTACACCTTTCTCCCTCATCGTACAGTGTCACCCATCCCTCACCGGTCTACGCCTTTCCTCCAGCTCCATTCGATGTTGTGTCCCCCTCGCTAGTAGTAGGTGCATGACACATGCGACATCTGGGCTTGGAGTTTACAATTCTGTTGATGAGGATGGGAGGGAAGATTACAGTTGTGTGTATACTTAATCCCCACAGTTTTACTACTTGCGTGCTGGGGCGGCTCAATTTCCCATAGTCCAGTGTCAGTCTGTCATTTAGCAGCATTGATCGTTCTCGGGTCGTCACAAATGAGCAAGGCTTCTGAGGTTGGAGCGTGGATGTAGTACCAGTTTCCTGGGCACAGAAATGACCACCTATCCTAGAAGCCACTGACCAGCCGGCCATGCGGCGCCGCTGCCACACACCGGCAGTCCAGGCCGCCACGTCACCTCGATCGCGACGGCCCTCAGGCACTTCCAGGACTCTGCTTTGGTTTTGCAAGATGACAGGCACCCATCTACGAGTTTGCTTGGCATGCCCCATCCCCAGATTACTCCCCATACTCTTCCAGCAACCTCGACTTGGAGGACATTTCTTCCGGGGTTCGTCCTCGCTCTCGGTGAAGCGAGATACCAGAGATCTCGTCCAGTCTCCATACGACTGGAAGATCCTTGATCACCGCGACAACGGGATTCCAAATACTAGTAGACAATAAATACGGATTCCAAGGCAAGACAGAAGACTAGTCAATTTCATCTCCTAAGGATGTGAGGATGTTTTATCGTTTGTTTCTCTCACCCACGGGGGGTTACTGACGCCTGCTTCCAAGCCTTAGCGGCAGGTCTGGGGTCCGACCCAGAGAGAAACATGAACCCACGCGCTTCTTCGTTCTTATGACACTATTGGAGGTTTGGGGGCAAGACACGCCAGTTGACACCGCGAACATATATGGCGGTATCGCGTGAGAGATAGGCCGAGGCATGAAAGACGATGCGGAAGATTGTGCACCAGAACTTTCAGGGGCCGTCTATTATGGTCACATCCTCGACATCTACGACTTTTATAACGCGGTCTGCTTTGAAAAGGGAAGATGAAGAGCCGCTTCGATGTCCCATCGACCTTGTAGTAAATCATCCCATCCCATGGCCTTTCGGACGCAGTGTGGCTTGTTCGGACGCAGCTGCCATCAGGGTCCTTACCTGGGCGCCTGCTCTGCTTGTTCGGACGCACCCGAAATGCATGCGTTCAAGCTTCGGACGCAGCCAAAATGGCTGCGTCCGAAGGCGACCCACTAATGAAGGTAAGCTCATGATTCTGGCTCTTGACGGTGGCATGCGGGCCCCATAACATCGACACCGTCAAGGCAGCGGCGTGCCTAAATGCAATATTTGATAGAACGCTGTCGCGTCATTTGCGAGAGCTCAGCCTCTATCTAACTCCAAGCGCCTGTATAACGCAAGTCTACAAAGTTGAAGTCGTCAATCAATATCATGGTTCTCAGTGTCAGCCGGCCGGCGCCTTTTCCGGGCGTTCCTCCTCTGTGTGAGACGCCTCCCTCAACAGCTCGGCAACAATGCTCAAAACGCCCGCGAACGCTGAGCAGCCAGATGCACAAGAAATGCGACAACGAAAACACCGAAATCGTGCCCGTTGTCCTGCTGGGTGCATGAAACGCTAGCAATAGAGCCTGCAAGGAACTTGGATTCGGACAAATGATTGAGACAGAACTCGGTAAGTCGTACCTCGGCCTCCTTGGTGTGTGTGGGTGCCTGGAGCGGGTCGTAATATTTGGCCCGCTGTCACGGGCTGGCACCGCCGCCAGGGGCCATGTCGTTTCCATAATCATCTTCAATGTTGTCATTGGTGTCGGCGGCAAACCTTGGAGATTTAGCAAGGCTGTCGACAGCCTGGTCGTCAACAGTCTGGGTGCGGGGCCACTTGGTGGTGTTCCCGTGGGCTGGGGCTACCGAGCTGGTTCAAGGTAGCCATAGCCTGGTTGAGTTGATCAACGGGCTTGTTGTCAGTGATCTTGCCGCGGATAATGCGTGTGGCCTCTGTAGCCTCGAAAGCTTGGGCGATGGCGATGATGTTCAGACTGGGTCCTCGGTCATGGATGAGCTTCAGAGCATCGCATTCGTGTACGGCACGACTGGCGGCAATCGCAACGGCTAAAAGGAAGAAAAAGGTGCTCTTGGAGATGGCGTAGCGGTTGGAAATTGGCTTGCATGCGGTGGCTGACTTCACTGGAGATGCACTCGGAGAGACTGGCGAGGTCTTCGGACAGGGTTTCGTCGAGTATGAAAGCGAGCAGGGCGTGGTTGATTCAGCGCACCGCGAAGAAGGCAAAGCTGTCGTCTAGCACTTGAGACGTAAACGGTAAATCTTTGCACTGTGTTCTAAGTCAGTGCAAATCTGAAGTTATCAACCAGATGGATCCAGTCAGACTCCCTCGCAGTGTGAAACTCGACATAATTCCTTCCTGAAAAGTCGCAGGACTTATCACAGGCAGATCGCGCGAGACTTCCCAAGCAGGTGGCTGCTATGGTCTTCAGTCACCCTGTTGGAGCATAGGATACATGTATTTTAGGTAGGCCCAGAGTCGCATGTCTTGGCCAGCTTCGATTTTGGTATGGACTGGAATAGTTAGATAGCTGGAAATTAGTAGGCCGCCGCATGATTCTTACGACAAACTCAACAGATACTTCATTCTCCAAGATCATTAGTTCAGAACTTGCAGCTATCTCAGTCAATATCTTGCCTCAGACAAGAGCGTAGCCAGCCCAGCCATAGCTGGTTACTCGCAGGGCCATACTCTCAGAGAAAGTTCACCATCCCTAGGCCGTCATGTTGAAACTCCTATATCATGTTATCCCAGTCTATAAACTGTGCCCATTCATTCCAATCTGTCTCATGATTATTGAAATCAGGCAAGATCCCGACATTATCCTGGCCACCCGCGGACTCTTCGAGTCTTGAGAAAGCCATCTGCTGGGGAGTCCTACCATTACTCGCGACGTTCCCGGCCTTGTTCTCTTTCCGACCCAGCGCCTTCGAGTAGAGGGCAAGTAGGACGTTCCAATTCGACGTGGGTAGAAGTCCGTCCTCTGTCTGACGACGTCTCACCTGCCGCATCATCTCATTAACCACGATCCACGCCCTGTCGACGTGTGGTCCGTCAGGCCGTGCGCATAGATGGCTGAGAACATAGAGCGTGAGGTGGTACTGGGGGTAGGCGAGCGTCAACCAGCGAAACGGTCGTAGGAGCTCGTCCTTGCCAAACGACATGCCCATCTCGAGGATCTCGACAGCTTCAAGAAGATCCTGGTTGGAGGTAAAAGACTCGCTCAGCCACGGGTTGGGGTGCTGAAGGGCAGCCCACTGCTGACGCGAAATGAAGTCGATTTTCCGGATGACGAAGCTCGAAGTGTGCATGGTGAGACGCTGTGCCGGGACAACGGGGCTGCATGCCTGGAGGAGTTGTCCCACGCGGCACCGCATGTCGTTGATGATCTGTAGCCTTAGCTCCTCTTTCGGCACTTCCAATGACGTCGAAGGTGCGATCTGCGTCAGCCGATGCCATGTGCGGGAGAATTCAATGCCAATCAGCTGGATAATCATTGGAGTCCACACCTCCCGTGCGGGTGGCAGTTCTTCCATATTTCTGTAGATGTCGCCGTCGTCGAGATTGCGAGGCGGCTCGGCCTCGGCGATGAGGTTAAGGCTGGATGTGCTCTGGAGGCCGTAGTCCTCGGCTGTCTTGCCGTCCCGAACGATGAAGTACCACCAGAGCCTTCGTCGTATCTCAATTCTGGCCATCGCGGTGGAGACCAATAGACTGGGCAGCTCGTATCGCGAGGCCATACAGGGTCCAGACGCATCTTCCATGATTGTAAAGTCGCAGGTCTACCTAAGATAACTCATTAGATGGATTCATGGGCTATGACAGTGAAAATGCACCAGGAGACGCGGGGATCGGGCGCAGGATACCCACAAGATATATCCCAAGCGCTTTGAGTAAGGTGATCGTGGGACGCTCGAGGAAGTTGGCATGCGCCAGAGCTTGCTCCAACCCTTTTCTGGATCGATGAAGATTGAGTGTTCTTTCCTCTTGACCGCGGCGGTCGGCACGATCAGGGACAGCGACTGAGACGAAGTAGATGGCGAAGCATAGCGCCAGATTCTCAGCTTTTGCGCGATGGGCCTCGGCTATCGTACTGTATACAGTCGCCTCATCGGTCGGAACGTGCAGAATCTTCACCTAAGGCTCGATGTTGTTGACGTAATTCGTCCATAGAAGGATTGCTACTGACGTTTCAGGATGCAATGACGACATCAAGTGGAAGGGGAAAGGCTCAGAGATGATCCCTACGGGCACGAATGGCGATGGAGCCGCGAGATTAACAGTCTCTGCCTCGGAGATTGACAAATACGAGCGGACATCGTGTTCCTGCGGCGGTGTCAGAACCAAGCCTGATGCTTGTGCTTCAGCAAAGACGTGCGGGGCGTGGACCAGTTTGATAATCTTGGAAAGGATCGCTTCATCGAAATAGCGACTTGAAGAATCATGTCGGACTAAGACGTCCTCGCCGAATCCACCTTGGGTTGTGGCTGGGGTGTCGGCCTCGATGCGACCCCCAGCCGCCGTGACAAGGGTGGCTTCGAGCCCGGAGATGCGGCGTACGATGTCGGCCACGGTCGTCGCCTTGGCCCGCCGGGGTGGCTACAGCAGCCATTTCTTTTGCTTCCATCCTCTTTCGACGTGGGATTTGTGCGAGATGCGGTTAACTGATGACTAGTTCCTGGTTCGGTCGTATGAGTGGTAGTTCCAGTTTTGAGTAGAACTCTCGGGCTTTCTTGCTGGCGACCCCGGTCCTCGGCGCCGCGGGCGGCGCCGAGACCCACCTGAACTAGGTACCCGCGTCCGTGCCGCTGACCTAGCCGGGGTACCCCACTCGGCTTTTTCCCTCAGATTGCGATGTCGCAATAACGTTCCGACAGGTTGCTACTCGCAACTGGACTGTTCTCAGTCAATCTGACGATCCGAGGTGGATGCCCAAAATTGCTCAGACAAGATGATAAAGAGCATATATGTACAACCACTTTTCCGTTCAGGCCTGCTGAATCTCACCATCCTCATACTCAGCATCCAACATCCAAGAATTACTCGACAGTCTTTCAAAACTCGTTGCAAAGATGATTGCAGGCCAGAAACCTCATGTGCTCATTATTGGAGCCGGAATCGGCGGCTTAACGCCGGCGCAGCTATTGCGAAAGCGCAAAATAAGATTTGAAGATTTCGAAAAGGATCCGGAGGCGAGGATGTCTGGCTGGTGTATCTCGCTACATTCGTGAGTAACACATCAAACCCACACACCTTTTGAGGATTTGAAAGCGTCCAATAGAACTCTAACCAAGTTCCAATAGGATGTTGGAAGAGTTGCGAGCCTCCGTCCCAGACGACATGGCGCCATTGGAAACGACTAGTCACCTTGTCCCGTTCGACTTACCAGCCCAGTCGGTGATATATCCGAGCAACGACCCCGATATTCGCTTCGGGGCAACATCCAAGGGCCCCCATGACTTTCTAAGATGCAACCGCGAACGACTCCGACAGTGGCTCAGCACCAATGTCACAGTGAACTTCAATAAGAGGCTTTCGTCGATTGAAGAAACGTCCGATGGCGTCGCTGCACAGTTCCAGGACGGTAGCTCTGCCACCGGTGACATCGTGGTTGGTGCGGATGGCGTGCATAGCGCTGGTATGAATTCCCGAATCCGCCATCAGAGCATCTGAAATGTTTCTGACGCACCAATAGTGAGAAAGTACCTGTGCAGCGGGGAACTTCCGAAGCATCTTCCACTTGGAGTGATCGGGGGCGAGCTCACCATGAGCGGTCGGGACATGGAGATACAACTAGAGCAGGGCCACTCGACTCATACCGTCTTTCTCCCGGAGGAGTCAGAAGACGCTGGGGCCAAGTTCATCACACTCTTCACTGCCATGGAGAAGGTCCACCCGTCTGGTGACGCGGGAGACTTTTACTGGGCTCTGACTTGGAGAGACGAGAACGCCGAGTCTGACTCCTTTTAGACCAAGTCCGCATCCCAGGAGGAGTTGCAAGAATTCGCCAAAAAGCTCACCCGCAACATGCGGCCGGAGTTCCGCGACGTTATCGAGCGCACAGCTGTCAATAGGATGCTGGGCAACCCCTTTCCACTGCGAACCTTCACGTGCCCCGAGCTGCGCGAAGGCCGAGTGACCCTGCTCGGCGATGCGGCGCACTGTATGCCCCCATGTAAGTGCCCAGCTGGCCAAGTATCGCGCCTGTACTAACCTGTTCTTTGAAGTCGGGGGCCAAGGTAGAGTTCGGGCCATTATGGATGCGCTGCTCCTCGCGAAACGCATCGGAGAGATTGGCGATCAAGTTGGGAACGAGGACCCTATCAAGAAGGTCTTATCTCTGTATCAGGACGAGATGATTGCTTGTGGAAACGATGCCGTCTTGAAGAGCTTGGCTGTATACGACCCAAACGCTAAAAGGTTTGCGTTTGACCGAAAGCCTAAGTTAGTGCCTAAAGAGCAAATTTCATTGCAGCATCTCGCGAGAGTCTGAAGGCCCTAGAAGGCTGTAAGTAGTAACGAAACGTCCAAGATATAGGGAAATCTTTTTTTAAGTAGCTTACATCTATAATCAATATGCACGAAAGAGGGACATAGATTGGAGTTAGGCGTGTTTTATCAATCAGACGAGAGATAAGGAATACAGCGGGAGGGCCAGATTTCTAAGAAGTAAGCCTTTAAAATATATATTCTCATCCAACAGTAAGTGATAGTAGCTACTAGCTGGTATTTTTAGAAGATTTAACTGCTTCAGCATGAGATAGACAACTCTAAGCAGGGAAAAATCAGGTTTAAAGAAGCCATCAAGTGCTTAATTCTTCAAGCAGCTTCAACCTAAGGAGCGTAGTACATGAGGGTGCCTCTGCGCAAGCCAGAGCCAACTGGTCTTAAACCCATGAATTTGCTGATAGCGTCTCTTCTTAACTGAGACGACTTCTATCTTTCAACCAAAGCCAATATTGTCAGGAAATTGCGGCTGATGGCCTGTCCTGCGCCGCCAAGCAAGACGAGCCTCAATCAAGTCGATCTCAGTTGAGTGTCGGATTGCATTGTGGGGATGGCGCTCGGTGTGGTGCCAGCTGTGACGGGCCGTGCGCCAGTGGCAAGCCAAGCACGTGATGGCGCGTGTCAAGCGTGACGTGATGACATAATCAGCCGTTTTCTCCATCACGCGTAATTTTCAAAGCTGCAACTCCACCTCCATTCATCGTCTCTTTTTGTCCTTTCTACCTCGTTAGCCCAGCCACATCCACTTGTGCGGGTTTGAAAGCCACAGAAAAAGTCGATTGGTGATACTGATAAAAGCGCCTACTTTCATCCTCTCTTTTTCCCATTGCATCAATGGAGGCAGAATCAGCACCAAGCCCTGGATGAGGTAGCACGGACCACAACATTGTGACACCAAAAGATTTCTTAGTCATCCACTGAACCTCACAGCAGCCAGGGAACGAGATTCCCCGTCTCATTCGCCCGGGTCGCATGTCAACCCCCGCGATAACGATGCCTACCTCTGACGAACAGCGACGTGTAAGTACAGATATGTATCTGTTTCTCATGACTTGTGGCAACCCCATAGGTGGCCATAGAGGTTTCTCTGTGAGCCATCCTGGCCCTCGAATATTTCCCCGTGAGAGTCATACAGCAGTCAACAAGGTGCGCCTCCAGGCAGCAAACTGCGAAGAAGAAAACTTAGAAGGGAAGAAAGATTGTGGCTTCCCACCCATAAATTCGGTGTCAAGTCCCTGGGATCATTTCCGCCCGGTGTAGACCACCCCTGGTCGGGCCCCCACGGCCCCCAAAGGCCCATACTCTCTCCCGTCCAACATCGCACCACGATGCATTGCGCGGAGAGGACCAGTCCCGAGCCTCATTCACGCCCTGCCAGTGGCGACATGGCTGTGCACTGCAGTCACATCGAATCAATTCCCTCATTCCAACCGCATAAGTAGCTATTGAATTCGGGAGATGGAACATTGTCAATTCCAGTTGTTAGGCAGACTTTGTGCGGTCTCCTCCGCTCTACTATCCATTAATGTCTGTCCGACATAATTTTGAGCAGAGCAAAAGTCACGCTTTCAGCAAGCAGCGGTCACTAACTCATCATCAGGTCGCGACGCAGCGTGGGGTCAAAGACGCGAGCGTGTGAGACGTAATGTTGTTTCAGCTGTTGTTGATTGCGCTCTTGGCGCTTACCACTGAACATAGTGACCAGTTTGCGGGTACTTCGTTCATCTACTCCAACGTCCCTGACGCCCACCTCGGATTCATCCCCGTTTTCTCTTCGATCTTAGCACCATCTCTTTTACATTAACAAGTCAGCTCTCCAAATGACATCAGACCACTCTGGTCCTGGCGCCATGGGACTAATGCTTGTCAATCACCCCAACCAACCCACCCGATTAAGAAGATCAAGCCATCATCCTCGACGCACGGGCATCTGTTGATGAAGACCAACGCCAGGATGAGAAATGCAAGGCGTTGTAATTTACTTCGGCGCTTGCTTCATCAAGATCGGAGAGTGAAGCAGAACTACACTGTCTACGGTGGACAAGACTGCACCCCTGCGTCCATCTCCTCGCCACAGGTTTACAGCCTGACTTATGGCATGCAGCTCGCGCATCATGTACGCGACCATACCGATGGCGATAAAGTAGATCAGGTACGTGACGATCTGCAGCGCGCCGTGCACCCGCAGCAAGTTGTAGATGCTCGCAACAAGGATCAGCATACTGCCTTCGCGGGCCCGGGCGTTGCAGACTAGGCCGACGAGGTCACTGAGCTGTCGAATGTTTCACCGCGATGGTGACTTCAAGGCCTCGAACTATTCCCTAAATAGTTGAGGGGAGGGACCAGCAACTGGCGGAGCTATTGCTCAGTAGTTTGAGGATCTTCTGATTGCCTAGAGTCTGGAAGTACCAGAAGTTGAATTCCCTGAAGACGGAATTGCCGGCACCAACGACGCCCTTGACCGTATGCGACGGAGAATGTGGCGGCCGAGGATCTGGTTTATTTTTGGCGTAGTCTCGGAGCGGAGACGGGCACCGATATCCTCGCTCAACGTCTTCATCCTCCTCCTCTCGACGTGCGTACTGTAGAAAGAGTAGGTCTAGCGTGTCGTCATCTCCGGCCAGACCAGCGACAAAATCGACACAGCAATTCCGGTCATTGCTTTATTCAGAAACCTACACGACGACTTCGTCACAAAGCCCGAAACACCCTGCCCGTCGAGTCCCACAAGTCTCGCTCGAGAATATTTTGCGACGTCGAGAGTGTCCTTCTGGCCAGCCGTAACAAACGTTTCTGTGGAATGTATGGGATGCTGAATGGGCGAGGAATTGTTGTCATTGCGATCCATCTAACTGGGAAGGCGTCTTCAGCAAAGCATCTTGGGCCGATAGGTATAATTTGGATGTGCTACCGAGAGGATAAAGGTACTCATGTCTCTCAAGAGTGAGTTCTACGTCACGAGACTCAAGCCACAGACCCCAGGCACAGATCGCAGCAACGCGTTTGAACAGCCGCGGCCAGCGACAGAGAAGATAGTACCCCCATCCTCGACTGTCGCATATGCGGAGCGAACCGGGGTCGCGACATGGTGCAAGAGAACCTTCCACTAAGGATGCATCTATTTCAGTGCCAAAGACGTCCCGCATCAATAACAGATTGTCGACGCCTATGGCCATTTCTCTGTCCGAAATCCTCACAACATCCAGACGATCTTCGTCAGAAGATCTCAGGTCCCCGCTCCAGTTTCAAACCGCGAGGATCCCCAAGAGCACCAAGTGTCAGATCCATGCTCCTGCGGTGAGACCAGGCTCTGGGATGCAATTCGTCTCACCGCCAGGTGGCTCTTAAGACATCCTTTGACCAACGGTACAATCAATCCCTCTCGCTTATTTCCAACCCCACACAAACTTCACTCCACCGCATCCAACATCTTTATTCCTCATTGATGACTGTCCCGGATGTCAAATGAGAAAGCCATTTGAATGGATTAACATTATGGAAATAGCTATATACCCTACGATGAGCTCAATTTGCAGGTGTTAAGATCCGTTCGTCGCATCAAAGAACGACGGCGACGCCCCAGCGCCGATCAGCTGAATTGGTTGATTCGTGGAGCACTCCAGGAACAAGCCTGATGAAAGTGGTTGCGTGAGCAAGTGGTGCAGAGTCTGCAACGAATTGATAGATGGCACATGGAACGCGAAGCGAACAAAAACATCTCACTCCTTGAGTACACCAAGCAACATCTCTTCTTGCATCGGGCTCAAGAGCAACTTCAACCTCAATCGAATCCAGCAGACTAAGCGGCTGACATAAAGAAACGACTCCAAAATTATCAAAGTCGGTCAAACCAAGCTAAAAAAGCATTCTATCGCAATCATGCCATAATCACCCAAAAAAACCTCCATGACCAGTGGGATTGCTGTCATACGCTTGCACTCATCAAAAATGCCCAAAATGGTGTGATCTTTCTTCCCTTCTAACTTTTTCTTCGCAATCTGCGAGCGTGTTTCACAAATCCTTGCGTATCTCTTCCCAGGCAGTCACCCGTAATTCTGCAATGGTGGTGAGCTAGCATGTGGTGAATTCTCCATCCGTGTACTCCTATCCTTGACATCTAAGTCTGAATTGCGAGCTGATGGGAGGCGTTTTAGAATGCTGCTGCATGATTGTGATCTTCTGGGAATTGGCGCCTGTTCGCATCAGGTTTTACTTATAAGGCTTCTTCGTACCAATATGCGAGGTTGATGGTTTTTGTAGGGTCGGTCTGGAGGACACGCTTGATTTAGAAGGAGTGCTTGCCTTCGAGATGGTCGGACTTTTGCCACACCTCAAGAATCATTGTGTTACCAATGTCATACTATATCAGCCAAATCCACCAGTAAACGGATCTCCTCGCAGACTAAATCAAAATCCCTTCCTCTTTTAAGAAATTGACTTCCCGCTTCGTAGGATAAACGTTCACACCTTCGCTTGGGCATTTAATGATAGATGATATGGTCATGTAGTTCCGACGACGAAGGTGGTGTTGGGCGCTTCCGGCTGTAAGACTGGTAAAATTGAGTATGGCATGGCTTTCCACAACTTCGAAGAGTCTTCGCAAGAGACAGACCCGAAATGAAACCGCGAGTGCTCGGAAGAACTAATCGTCTGAAAATAATCTCAAACAAGTTCAGGCCGAGCTTACAGGGCTCTTGACCATGAAAAGAACTATATTGCTAATGAGTAGCAAGACTGTTCGCCAACCATTCCTTACCAGACCGTGCAAACGCCACTGAAGCGCTCAACCGAAGCCAGGACAAGCCTCCCAGCCGTCACATCGGGCAAATCAGCCGTTATCAGCAAGGCCACAGTATCAACAATGAATTGTGTTAAGGCCAACACAGGTATTCGGGCGTACATATCTATCGAGAACAATTCTGGTTTCTGGGCAGTCGAGACTATCAAATCATGGGAAGCGGAACTCCCTGGATTGCCTAGACTGGCTATAGTCGCCAAGCAGATGATGTTGATAGCCGACTTGGATGAGGTACATACGGATCCAATGTCGAAGATGCCGTGGCCCACAAAGAGGACATCGAGAACAAAGACGAGGTGGTGTGGTCCGTGACTAGATTGACGCACAACCCTCGGGTCGAAGACTGGCCTGTTATGCCCGTCGAGAATCGCTAGACCAGTCTCCAACCCGCGGACTTTTCCGACGCAAACGCATCAAGGGGTAGGAACTTGACCAGCCAGCTGGTCGTCAATAGGCTTGAGTCCTACGGGTGTTGCAACAGCACAAGTGGGACGAATGACACGAATGGTGCTTGATCTGCCAAAACTGTCAAATCTGACCGTACAATTAACCAAGATGACCGCAAGATATATAACGGTACTAAGACTCAAATCATTCAGCTAATTCACTCAACATCAACATTTGGTATGGCACTTCGACCTGAGATCACTGGAGGGACAGTACCTGCAAATAGTTGCTCCCTATCCGTCCAGAGTCAAAAGGGACAACATAACAGTTACTAAATGTGCCGCGCCCAGATAAAAGCTCATGCAATAGGCCTACTCCCAAGGAACGGTGTGGTCGACTAGCACACCGGGAGCCAGTACTTCAATAACGGCCATTTGGCAGCAGATACGTGGATAAGATGCGTCCAGTGAGCGCGGCGTTGACTTTGAGTGGACAAACACCAGCACCAATCATACCCCAGAACATGAAGAAACTCGGATTCCTTGACGTTAATGCCTTGGAACTTACTCGCCCACGGAACATCATTGAGGCCCTCCTTTACGTCAGGATCAGACCCGCCGAGTGTTCATCTGCACCGGTCAGTAATTAATGAGCAGGCTCATTCGTCCTCAGTCAGCATGTGTTCGATTCGAGGCCGATCAAAGTCTTCGCCTGGCACGTCGCCGTTCTGCATCTTTCATAGCGAAGATGCGCTTGCGCAGTGAAATAATTACGCTCATGAACTATATTCACTCATATTTACTCTCGCCATATTCTGCTAACCTTCCTGCACACTCGGTGGCACCTTTCCCCATGGCTACAGGGAACCGTCTGCGGCGCTTCATAGTGTGCCATTCTCGCCCAGATCCATCGGGCGCGATGAGTCCTCTGGCCAGCCCATCCCACTCATTCCAATCTCTAAGGAATTATTTGGTTTTTGCCGCATTTATTATGACAATGCTCCTTCTCAGGTACTCTCCAAGCATCCGTATGGAGACTAAGAAAAATCACAACCAGTAGGTGGTTCCAAGGCCCCAATTGTTCGTACGGCCGGTTCTTTTTCCTCAGCCCGTATCTCTTCAGCATCAACTACTTGTCAGGTCAGACATGGCTCACCTTAAAGTCAAGAATTGTGTTTGCGGGAGCTGTATGCCATCGAGCCAGACGAGAAGCGCGTGTCTCATTGACAATCGTAAGAGCACGTCAATATGTTCGGAAGCTGCAGTTTGAGTCAGTGGAACGTGCATCAGGCATACTGGAAGCCACAACCAGAGAATGTGTTATTGGTGGAAGTGTACTCCAGCATAAACAGGAGCAGGATGCACAGTCACATGAAAGATGAGACTGGTGTCTTCCACCGCCATAGATCGGGTGGGAAAACTCGACACTGAGAGCAACACAAGGTCTCTCGCTTGAAAACTCCAAGGACGTTTGGAAAAGCTCTTCACTGCCCATCTCCTGGTAATCCATTACTCTACCCCACTCTCCTCGCCGCGCCATCTAGCCTCACCACTTTACCGATGAGCCTAGAGCGCATAAGCAGATACTACACCGTAAAAGGTGAAAGGTGACACACCTTGATCCGCCAAACCAGGAAGTCGCCTGCCATTGATATATTCTTCATCAAGTTGATCTTGCCAACCTGACTTTGCGGATCCGTGTGGAAGATGAATGCTATCGAGAGACACCAGGCAGCCAACACGATGGAGATCTGTCGAGTTCCATATTCCAAATTCAGGGCACCACCGCAAGGGATCTCGGATGCAGTTACAAGCCACATCAGGATACCAAGACCTTCATACGCCTTAATGTATTTTTGAGTCTCTTAACACGATCGACCTTTACAATGCAGATACAAGTAAAAGAATGTCCACCTCAAGGCGCCCAGTGCCATTCAACTTCTGAAACTGCATCATACTTCTATACTTACGCATTCAAAACTTTATACATTTAAGGAAAGAAATCAATTGATCTTACCCAAGCTGATCCGTAGTACCATACCTCAAAGGGTGCGGACATGGGCTAGCTTTCATTGTCCCGACGGACAAATCACCGCAAAGTTTCACTAAGAACCTCGAAATTATCATCCGTTCACCTGTGAGTCGCAACGCTTGTGAAAACACGGAAAACGGGATGGCGCAGCCTGCGTAGTAAACCAGCTCAACTGTGGAGTTATCTAGCAATCTGGTCCCGGTGGGCATTGTATACTTTGCGTTGGTGTTTCATTCGGCTGCAAGCCACTTTAGCGCGCCATACAACAGCCAGACTCTTGGAACAAGAGCGTCATAGGCAGCCTAATGACATAGATAGTTTCTGCCCCTACCCAACTGGTATTGGCGTCTACAGCTCGAGATCCTGTCGGCTAAATATTCAACGAAAGAACGTGGGAAGTTCGCAAACTCCGAGGCCGCAACACTGTTGCGCCACCAGCAACCCAGCCCCTAACAATGGGACGGCATTGGCACCACCATCAAATTACATCGTTCGCGCTGAATGTTGTCTGAAGGGTTCCATTCGGCCTTGTCGCCTGACACACCACCTTTCTTCATAGGTCGTCCCTAAACCAGAGTAAGAAGTCTTGTTGGTGTTCACTGATGATTGTCAGAGTTGACAACCCAGGTGAGAGAGGCTGAGACAAATCCGTTCGCGTTCGTCATCAACATGGGGATACACGAGATTTCCGTGGAAGGCGCAGACTCGGTCATCGTCTAGTCGGTGGTCATGAGCCGGTAGGCAGGAACTGTGAGCATGAAGGTCGCTTTCACAAGGTACGTCCTTGTTCGGATCTGCAATGGATTCAGGGAGAAGAGGGGGGAAGAGCCCGCCTTCTTCTGGCCCGTCCTATGTTTGATAAGATGTCGTCAGCGCGTGTGATGGTCTCGTTGTCAACCTCCAACGTTTCCCCCTCAGCGTCTATCAGAGATATCAGGATACAGTTGAATTCGGGTGCTTCCTCCTCATCTTCGGGTTCTGCGCCTCAGTGATAGTGACGACGTGATTAGACCAGATAGTGGTGGTTGAGTACTGAGGTCCTCATAATAGTGCTAGAGCTTGCCTCAAATATATGTCGTCGCCTCAATATCCGCCAGAACTGCAGAGTTCTTGTTCGCAGCAAGTATCAGCGTGGTGACACGAACTACTCACGACACGAGGCACCCACTGATACTCAGCATACGTCCGTGTTGGAGTCGAACCAATGCAGTGACAGATCACAGCGAATCGTAGTTAGGCAACGATACCCATCTCCTACGTATTCGTAGCAACTGTAGTATGCATTTTTACCACCAGCACAACAGTGACTAAGTATCATATCGCATCAGTTCTCTGTCCTACAAGACGTGTGTCCAACCTTACAGTAGTGGGCAGGCAGACAAGTTGCTCCTGCTGGACGGATATGTAGCTCTCATATTGACGGATCTTCGCCTGTTTAACTCTGGTTGAAACAAATAGAACCAGTGTCTCGCGGAATCAATCGAAGAAGGGTGCCGTGAACCTGGTGGAAGGCTTTTCACATGGCTCCCAACTCGGACCTGGTTAAATGGGAAAAGACGGAGGATCCAGGCGCAACTCCAACTGCAAAGTGGTGGCTTTGAAGTGAGAGGAGGGAAACTAGCTGTTCTAGTGTATCATCCACAATCTTATATCTTTGAAAAGTTCCGTGTCGGCTTGATTATCACTCGTGATGTGTGTTCCATGAGGCTACACTCCTGTCTTACACGCCTGGCAACCTTCAACCAATTTCCACGAGATAGGCCACGATCTCTCCGAGTACAAGCTCGATCAACTCACTACGATCTTCTCCACCAACCTCGACTCGGCTTCAAGTGCGCAGTAAGCTATCAAAGCAAAGCCACAGGCTAACGCGGAGGGAGTTGCCCTGAAGTTACATTCGCCCTCCAATCAGCCGCCCATTTCCACCAATAAGCTTCTCCAAATCCATTCACACCAGGAACCCATTCGTGCAAACCACTCTACGTTCCAGGCATAGTGAGTTATTAATGATGAGCAATGGCAGCTCTGGGGCAGCATTGAGTGTACCATTTATGCCGAGTTGGACGCAGATGCCGATTTGCGGAGCCATTCTCATCGACAGGCCAGCGGGGGATAAGGTTGTGCAACAATTCATCCGACATGGTCATTCAATGTAGCTAGCACGTGGGAGAAGGCTAGCTCTTCAATGATGCCAAAATCCGAAGCGCGGCTTTGGGTTCAAAAGCTTCGACTCCAATTGCGGGAGGCGTAATGCGGAACAACGACATTCCCAACGTATGCTAGTTGCTCAACTTGCATCACACTATTGCTCATAGACTTTTTAATGGGATTCTCATTAATGATTGACTGGAGTGGGGCCTCGAAAACCTTCACTGACCGCCGATATTTTCATCCTTGACTTCATGACTAAATCCGCCCCCAACGCCCTGCAACGGCCCAGTCTCATCTTCTAATTTCTTCATGGATAACAAACTGCTCAAGGTGCGTGGTTGGCACATAAAGTTTCAAATCACACGCATGCATTCTGCCTGGAATGGAGTTGATCTGAGACATTTGCATCACTGTAGACTCCGGTCATGTCTCGGCCACGCAATTGTCTAATATGTATTCTCACTCCTCTTTGATGCCTACTCCTATGAATGCAATTTGACCAACTAAGCTTGATTGAGAATGGCGGACTTAAACCAAGGCCAGTAGTCAGTTGTGACCCAGTGGCCTAAAAGTTGTATGACGGCCGTGATCCCATAGACGCCTTGAGTTGACGTGGTTGATCCAATGTAAACTTTCGTCCAAAACACATTCTTATTACTCGATGTCCTGCTCACTGCGACAAACCACCATTCGTGTCCTTGTATAATAACACCTGGCAGAAACTCCAGTCCGAATGCCGCTGCTGGAGAACTACCTGGAGGTATGCGCTGGCCAACCGATAGCTCCACCAGGTCATCCAGGGCGTCCCACTGGGCTATGAGCCATGATGCGATCTGATAAACCGCGTTCGACCAGTCATGACCTGTGGTTTTTGTCTCAATAGAGAATCTAATTGGCCTACGAAGCAGACCAGCATAACTAGTATGGTTTATTGACCCGGTTCTCGACGCTAGAATGACTCTGTCTAGCTGTGGCGATGTCTCATTTACATGCACACATATGTCTATCTTTCGATTGTGTTGGGCGGAATTGTCCTTTCTCGTGTAAGCACTATGAATTCCTGCCGAAGTGCTGTTTTCTTGTTAGCGTTTCTTATGGCACTGGAAGGTTATGAATAGGGGCTGGCCTACCAGCACGATACACCAAGACTCCTCAAATGCTTCAGGGCGCTTAGGAGGATCGGTCCCTGGACCGTCAGGTTCCAATGAGACTCCTCATGACCGACCAATTCCGCATCAAATGCAGCAGCCCAGATCTCCCGCACATAGTCAATAGATGGCGTTGGCCCTAAGGCATCGCGTTGTGGGAGAAGTGATGGTGTTGTCGGTGTGGTGTCAGGCTTGGGAGCGAAGGTTGCTTCATCAACCCAAGAAAATTGGTTGTTGGTCAAAGCCTCGTTTGTCAAGGATAGCTTCTCAGCATGCGATACAATTCCAATACCTCGGCCTAGAACCTGAATATGCATTCGGAGCCTGTTCAACGATGGGGGTGGCGCCTGCTCGCCGTCGAAGCTTTGGTATTGTAAAGTGTTCTCGATCGCCATTATGTTCGCGTTGACGCGTGACCCAGATTGCCGGTTTCGCCTTTTCGAAGTCGGTGTCGTGTGCTCGGTGACGTGGCTAGTAGATACAACACTGCCAATTTCCGCATCAACAACCCGGAGGGCTGCATGATGGAGACCTGCTCCATTGTTTGACTCAAGCTCAAGTTCTTGTTCAGCTCCATCCCCATCTACCGAAGCCTGTGGGTCGTTGTTTGTGTAAGGCATGACCCGGTCAATACTGGATTCTTGATTGTCCATCATGCCTTTGATGAACCTTTCCGGTGGGCTGAACGGCGGTGATGGAATGCGTTGCGGCGAATGAGAGTCTAAGCTTCTCTTGCGCTTTCGAGTCTCCCTCTCGTTGAGAATACACTGCCCTGGCTCAGGGAAGGCAGTAGATGGAGTCGGTATCTGGGAGAGCCAGTTCAGTATATTCGTCTTTTCCAGCATGGACAAAAGTTGAAGCAGATGCAATAGTGAGAAGGCAATGAGATGGCTGCTGGCTCTCTTCATCAAACTGTTGTTTTTCTTCGTCCTTTTATCTAAATTTTTAATTATGCTTTTGTGTATCAGGGTGCTGCCTACAAGCCCACCTTGTTGACTTCTGTGTTGTCCGGGTGGCGATTTTATGAGGGCCAGGATGGACTAGGCATCATAGAGAAACCTCTTTAGTTAACCTAGATGAACGTGTATAGATGTTATTTCGGTGAAGAGATTCTATCCGGCTGTAGGCACCAACATGTCTGATTTGTAAAGAATGCCAGATGCCTTGATGATGCCATCCGCAAATACCTCAGCAATAGGATGCAATTCCCCAGATCCAAGGTCTCCGCAGAAACTCGTGCCGGAAGCACACCAGGGGAGCCTGGTGGCTGGTGTTCTGGTGCATCAGCTACATGAGGGCAAAGGCCACTTTAAGAAAGCTGCTGTTAGAGACGTGCAAGCCGTCTGTTCCCTGAAAGCTTGCTGTCCAACTATCCCCTCTGCTGAAAGTAATCAAACCCAAACGCTAGCGGCTCAGTGTTACGGTCAGCTCTCTAACAGTAGGGTCTGCTAACAGAAGCTGGGGATTAACGCGTAGTAATAGTACACTAAGGTTGTAGTCTAGGTTATAATTTATTAGCTTATAGTAGATTAGTCTTTAGAAGCTAAAGTAATTAGTCTTAAGTTTAATAAGTAATTTATAGTAAAGGTAAGCTAAGAGTATCCTAAGGATAAATACTAAGAAGTTAATTACTAAAAAGCTATAAGAATCTAACTATAAACTAAACTTAAAGTTATACTATATATAAGTTCTAAATAGTATTATTTACTTTATTACTATTCCTTACTCTAATAAAGTTCGTTCTTACTAAATATAACTTCTATATTCTTAGTATATAGATTTAATCTCTTATCTTATCGTTATATAACTTATACTATAGTTCTTCTATACTAAGTAAGTCCTTATTATTCCTATAATCTTATAATATAAATATTCTATCTTAGTTACCTAATGTTTAAGTAAGTTAGTTAACTATTATCTATATATAATAGGTTATAATATTAGGTCCCCTCTTTAAAAGTCTTACCCTTAAGACTTAATATAAGTAGGTTACTAATCCTAAGTTAGGGATCTATTAATTATACTTCTTGATTTACTTATAATACTAATACTATATTAGGTTATATTTAAAAATTAAAACAGTCTAAGTTAATACTTTATTCTACTTATAAAGATATCTTTTATCACTTTAGTTCTAATAACATAATATCTTACACTTATTATTTCTATATAAAGCATATATATTAAATAGCAGAAGGTATAAAAACTTATTAAAGTTATAAAAACTTAAAGTACTCTTATGATAGTCTAGTAGTAGCATTAAGTTATAAGTTCTTACTGCTCTTTCTTTTAGTAAGGTAACTATACTAACTAGTTATAGTAAAAAGGCTAAGTAATTAGTATTAAGAATAAGAGGAGAAAGAGGAGTAAGCTAGTAATATTTTACTAAACCTTTATAAGAAGTTAGTATAGGTTTAAGCTGAAGTAGCTAAAGTAGCAGGTTATCTATTATATATCTATGCGATTTAAAAAAAGGTAAAGGAGCGTTATATAGAAATATTTTCTTAAAGTATATAGGAGTTAGAGGAGGATAACGTTCTTCTTATATTAGATATATATAAAAGTAGTATAGTAAGTAATTTTTAGTTTCTTAAAGTTAAAAATAATCTAGACTAGTAGAGTTTTAGTATTAGCGAGGAGTTTATAGATCTTAGTCTTTTAATTAGTAATAACTAACTAGTATCCTTAGGGGGTTCTTAGTTATATTCTAGTATTCCTAGGCGAATAAATAGTTTTCCCTATTAAGCTAGCTATAAATATCCTCTTAGTTATACTTATGCTAATAGAAGTTATATCCTTTATCTTTTAGCTTCTTTTTATTTTTATTATATTCTTTTTTATATCTATTTTTCTCTTTTATTAGCTTATTAATAATATTCTTTAAATTCTTCTAAAGTTATAAATAGACTTAATCTATCCTTAAAGTTAATATAGTTAAGCGTTTTAATATATTTGTTGATTTTATCTTAATAGTTAAGTAGGTTATTATTAGGTTCCTATATATTATCTTTATAACTATAGTTCTTCTACTTAACTAGGTATTCTTTTTTATTATCTCTATAGTAGTAGTCTAATAGTTTCTCTATTTTATACTTTAGTTTATTATCTTTTATAATAATAAGGTTATTTATCTATAATCCTTATAGAGCTAGTTTAAGTAGTAAGATATAAAATATTAAGTGATATTTTATAGTTTCTAGGAGTTTAAGTTTATAGTTAACTAGTAAAATAACTTATGAGATTCTAAAAGGTCTAAGTTTTTTATAGTTAAGTTTGTTATTTAGTTGTTTTATTTTGATGTTTTGCTATATAAGATAGGCGCTATCTCCCTCTTTTAAAGTTAATCCCTTAATCCTTTGTTTATTACTAAATTTAGTTATTCTTTATTATATAAATTTAAGTTCTTCTTATATGTTTCTTTAGATATCTCTTAGTTGTTAAACTAAGGCGATAGCTTTAACTACTTAAGGTCCTACTTAAGGTTCCTTATAAGTAGTTAGTTTAAATCTATAGTTTAGGTAGAAGGGGGATTTTTTAGTGCTTTCTCTTATTATACTATTATAAGTAAACTAGGCTATTAGTAGTAGAGTTACCTAGTTGTTTTAGTTATAGTTAATATATATATAGAGGTAGGTTTTGAGGATTTAGTTAACTTATTCTGTTTATCTATTAGTTTATAGATAAAATATAGTAGATATTGATTGTTTGATACTAAGGTGTGATATAATTAATTTCTAAAAATTAGAGGTAAAGATCTTATCTCTATCTAATATAATTTCCTTAGGTATTTTATAGTTAGTAATAATATACTTAAGGAATATATAGGTATATTCTTTAGTGTTACTTGCTTCTTTATATAAGATAAAGTAGGTATACTTTATAAGTTAGTCTATAATAATAAGAATACTATCATAATATACTCCTATAAGGGGTTCTTAAGACTTTAGTAGCTTAATAATGAAGTTAAGTGATATAGATTACTAGGCGGTTTATAGCACTAATAAGGGTTATAGTATACTATAAGGTTGATATTAAGTAGGTTTACTTTTAAGGTAGACCTTATAATCCTTAATCGCTTTTACTATACGTTCTCTAATAACCTTTTCTCTATATTATTATTATAATTATTTCTAGGTTTTTATGATTCCTTAGTAACTATATATAAGGTAAGTATAAAACTCTATAATTGCTTTATCATCTAGTTTACTAGTTAGGCTAGTATTAGATTGTTTAGCTATTATTAAAAGTTTAGTTACTAGTATTAAGTCTTTATTATTATTTCCTTTGAGAATTACTTAGGTTTCTTTAGGTATTAAGATATTATAGTCTAGTTGTTAGCTAAAAGCATTAGCTTTACTATTTTTTAATCCTTTTTAATAAATAATTTAGAAGTTAAACTCTAATAGGAATTTAGACTATCTAATTTATTATTTATTTAATACTTTTAAAGTTATAAAGTATAAAAGGTTCTTATAGTCTAAGTATATAAGTATTTTATAGATAGTTCCTAAAAGTTTAAGTTTTTATTCTTTAAAGGCTTTAATAATTGCTATAAGTTCCTTATTATAGATCTAATAGTTAAGTTTAGGTCTATAGAGTTTATAAGAGAAGAAAGTATAAGGATATAGCTATCCTTTTAGGTTTTATTATAATAGTTATGCTCTAAAGGTATAGTCTAAGGAGTTTAGTTCTACTTTAAATTATTTAGTAGGATCTAGTATTATTAGGACTAGTTTACTACTAATGAGGTTTTTAATTTTCTAAAAAGCTATTTACTAGGGTTCTTCTTATATAAATAAGGTGTCTTTATAGCTAAGGTTAGTAAGGGCTACGTTAATCTTACTATAGTTCTTAATAAATTTTCAGTAGAAGTTAATAAAACCTAGGAATCCTTAGACTTCCTTAAAGTTCTTAGGTTCTAGCTATTCTTTAATAGCTTTAACTTTATTTTCTAATATTTAGACTTCTCTAGGGGTAATAGTAAATCTAAGGTATTTAACTTTTTATATATAGAATTTGCTTTTCTTAGGTTTAATTAGAAGCTTAGTTTCTTAAAGGACTTATAGGATATAGTATATATCTTCTTTATATTTTTTAAGCGTAGGTAAGAAGATAAAAATATTATCTAAATAGACTACTATATAAATATTAATATATTTATATAGGACTTAGTTGATTATATTCTAAAAAGTTATAAGGGTATTAGTAAGACTAAAAGGTATAATAAGGTATTTAAAATATCCTTTTTATATTTAGAAGGTAGTTTTCTATTCTTTACTTTATTTTATTCTAATTAAGTTATAAGCTCCTTTAAGGTTAAAAGCTATAAACTAGTTAGCTCTATAGAGGAGTTATTTTATTTTGTTAATAAGTAATAATAAATAGTAATTTTTAATTGTTATTTTATTAAGTATATAGTAGTTAATATATAATTATAGTTTTCTATTTTTCTTTAGTATAAATAGGATTAAGCTTCTTACTAGTAATATTAAAGGTCTAATATACCCCTTTTTAAGGTTTTTATTAAGATATTTATCTAAGGTTTCTATTTCTATTTAGTTAAGTCTATATATCTTATTAAAGCGTAGTTCCTTCCCTTCCTTAAGAGGGATTTTATAATTAAAACTAATATGTTTAAGTAGTTTAGTTTCTAGCTTAGCTATAAAAAGTTTTTTATAAACTCTATATTCTTCTAGGATAGATAGAAGTAGATCGTTCTTTTGTTTTAAATCTATTATTTTTAGTAGTTATAATATAGCTTCTTTACTTTAAAGTAATAGAAGTATTATTTTGCTATTCCTAATTATATTAATTTATTTAAGGCTTAGTTCTAATAAAGCTGTTTAAAGATTAAATTATTATAGTTCTAATAGAGTTAGCTATTACTTTAATCTATTTATAGATTATTCGTTTATAGCTAAAGTAATCTTAGTATTATATTATATATTCCTATATTAGTAATATTAAATTAGATTCTTTCTTTCTAATCTAAATAGCTTATCTTAAGGGGTATAGTTTTATTATAAATAGTACCTCTTTTATATTTAAATTCTTCTCTTTCTACTATATATAGAACGTATAGTTATTCTTTTCCTCTTTATTATACTTCTAGCTTATTAATAACTTAGGGGGTAATAAAATTTACTTTAGCTTTACTGTTAATTAGTATAAGTATTATTTATTTATTAATAATAACTTTAAGTTTTATATTATTCTTATATCTTTATAATATCTAGTAAATAGGTCTTTTTTTACTTAATTATTATGATCTATTATTAGTAAGTAAGTTTAGTTTTTTAATTACTCTAATTATCTAAGGTAAGTAATCTGTTTTCTTTCTTATTATACTTTTAAGAAGTTATTTTTATAGATTCTAACTTATAGAGGTTTAGGTTTATCTTTTATAATTCTCTAGGCGTATACTTTTTCTTAGTAGTAGACTTAATATTTATCTTATTAGTATTTATCTTACTTTATATTATTATTATGTTAATATCTTATAGGAAACTAAAGGCTAGGTTTAAAGACTATAAAGTTATCTTTAAATAGTATTATAGTCTATCTAATTATAGTAGCTATTAAGTAAATCTTATAAATAGGCTTATTATTATGTTTTTTAGGGTAGAACTAGTAATTATACTTTTCTCTTATATATTCTTTATATTTATTATAAAAGTATTAAAGCTAGAAGAGGGTTCTATAGAGTTAGTAGTTATTTCTTAGCGTAAGATAGTCTTCTATATATAGCTAAGAGATATAGTTTTAGTTTTACTATCCTATTAAGGTGCTATAGAAGTATTATTATTATTTATCTTAAAGTATATTAATTTCTTAATACTTTAGAAATTACTTAGTTCTATCTTCCTAGTTATTAAAGTCTTCTTTAGAACTAAAGTTATCTATATTAGAAGTAAACCTATAAATAATCTCTATCTAAGTATATTATTAAGTAATATTATAAGGTTTATTTAAGTTATAAAATAA
Organism: Colletotrichum sp. SAR11_59; assembly: GCA_025328345.1. NCBI lineage: Eukaryota > Fungi > Ascomycota > Sordariomycetes > Glomerellales > Glomerellaceae > Colletotrichum > Colletotrichum sp. SAR11_59. Next base: position 27,643 of record JAKMXC010000151.1, on the reverse strand, counting down.
ACTTTCGCTTTTTCTAAAAATTTAGTTACTAGTTATACTAAGGAGTTATTACTCTATTAAGGGGTTATATTAATATTTAGGTTCTTCTTTAGATTCTTCTTTAACTTATTTATTAAGTTCTTAGTTGATTTATTTAATCCTAGTAGGGTTTCTATATATATATCTACGTCTTTCTATATATAAGAGTATAGCTCCTAGTTACTATTCTTATAGGGGGTTATAAGGTTCCTTTTAGATTTATTCTAGGTATAAACTTTTAGCTTTTTAGAGGTGTATAAGCTTTAGTTTATTATTATCTTCTAGTTCTTAGTCTTATATAGTAGAGGAGGTACTAATAGGTTTAAACTACTATACTTATAGTATTTTATTAAGCTATTTAGTTAGTTTTCTTATAATTTTACTATTATTAGTATATATTATTACTAGGGTTTTAGGATAAAAGTCTAGGATAGTTATATTATATCTAGTTTATTTTAGATTACTATCCTTTAGATAGTATCCTAATATTTCTTTATCTTTAAAGTAAATTTAGTAGTTATTATTATAATATTTAGTCTATAATTAGGATATATATAAAGCTTTAGTAATTATATTAACTTATTAAGGTTGCTTAGCTACTAGCTTCTAGGAAAGCTTCTTAGGTTACTTATAGTCCTTAATAATATATTCTTATTTATTATAGTTATAGCACTTAAGGTTCTAAGGTTTCTTATTATTAGGCTTAGTTATTATGCTAAGATCTATAGGTCTACTATATTATCTATAAGTAGTGCTTTATTATATGTTACTCTAGTTGTTATAAGGTTTATTATCGTTCTACTAGTAGTTAAACTTCTACTAAGGTTACTATTAATACTTATGTCTAAAGTTTAGTCCTTATTGCTTCTTGCTTTTTTCTTTATAGTACTTAAAAAGTTAGTTATTAATTTTAATAGTAAGGTTAGTATACTATAGAAAGTCTTTAAGATAGTTAATCTTAATAATCTTATCTTTAACTTTATCCTTAAGTTCTTAATAAAATATAAAGATCTTAGTTTCTTTAGTAAGGTTAAGTTAGACGCTAAGTTATTAGAATATAATAGTATACTCTTTAGTAGATTTAGTCTACTTAAGTTAGGCTAGCTTATATTTAGCTTGTTATTTTTTATTAAAGTCTTAGAAGAGAAAGTATAAAGTATCTTTAAATCTTTAGAAACTACTATAGATATTATAGATCTTAGTAAAGTATTTATCTAATATTTTATACTTAAGGAATTCTTCTTAGATAGGTTTAAACTATTTAAAGGCTCTTCTATAGAGATAGGTAGCTATATAAACTACTTTCTTAGTCTAACTAGTAAAGTTTTTATAGTAAAAGTTTTAGTAGTTTTTAACTTAGATTAAGAATAACTTAAGTTATCTAGAGGTGTTATTATAAGTAATAGGGGTACTAAGTTTAAGCTTTTATTATCCTCTAAGAGGGGTAGTAATAATATTAGTAGTAGCTTAGAAAGTATTAAGTTCTTCTTAGAGTTCTTAGACCTTTTTAAAGTTAGTATCTCCTCTAATATCTTTTTCTAGTTTTTTATAAGCTTATTTAGCGTTCTAGAGTTATTTATTAAGGTTATTTATAGCCTACTTATTTTTATTAATAAAGGTTTATATCTCCTTAGATTTAGCGTCTTATTTCTAGATAATATATTAGAGTTTTTTATATCCTTTTTTAGTGAAGGAACTTTCTCTATTAGAGCTATACTTAAGATCTAGTATATTATAATCTTTAACGTTAGTAAGTTCTTACGCTAAGCTTTAAAGCTAGTTATATAAGGAAGATAAAGATCTTAAAGTAGGGGACTTAGCTAAAGTATAAGAAGATATACTTATTATTTTACTATTAGTAGGCGTTAATAGTTAACTTACTAAATAGGAGTAATTAAAGTGTTATAGTTAGCTCTCTAATAGTAAGGTCTACTAATAGAAGCTAAGGATTAATATATAGTAATAGTATACTAAGGTTATAGTCTAAGTTATAAGTTATTAGCTTATAATAGATTAGTCTTTAGAAGTTAAAGTAATTAATCTTAAACTTAATAAGTAATTTATAATAAAGATAAGCTAAGAGTATCTTAAGGATAAATACTAAGAAGTTAATTATTTAAAAGCTATAAAAGTCTAACTATAAACTAAGCTTAAAGTTATACTATATATAAGTTCTAAATAGTATTATTTACTTTATTACTATTCCTTACTCTAATAGAGTTTATTCTTACTAAGTATAGTTTCTATATTCTTAGTATATAGATCTAATCTCTTATCTTATTATTATATAACTTATACTATAGTTCTTCTATACTAAGTGAGTCCCTATTATTCCTGTGATCCTATAGTATAAATGTTCTATCCTAGCCGCCTAACGCCTAAGTAGGTCGGTTAACTGTTATCCATGTATAACAGGTCGTAACACTCAGCTGCAGCTACAGAGCCACTTAGAACTCTTTTGGTTTACCAATTTCCATGCTCTATAGGATATTTATGACGATAAGTCAACAAGCATATAGGCACTTACATAATTCATGAAACAGGGCACCTTAATCTTGATTAAGACCCACGTTTGACATTTAGGTTTGAGCAGCGTTATATTTTGAAGTTGACGAGGGCCTGGTTTGAATATGAGCATAGCATGGTCATGACGGACGGGCTGTGACGGCAAGGACGACGTCCTAGGACGACTCATCAGTACAATGCATGAAGACCAATTCGTTCTTCTGACGACAGAGATGATTCTTTTCGAAGGAGGTCCAGAACAGCCTCGAGAGACATCAGACAGTGTGCTCAGGAACGGGGCAAGGTCGGAGCTAAATCGTGTAGGTGCTGAAGGGCAGAGTGGGGATATTGACCGCATGTGACAAGAGAGGAGAGCAAGAGACGGAGGGCGTTCGTGTTCAGACCGATTTAATTAAGCTTGCCTTCAGTACTTAGGCGTCTTTTGCCGGGTACCAATCCCCTACACTGAGGGCCATACGAGCTGGGCCCAATCGAAATACATTATTAGCTTGTTTATGATATAACCCTTTCCAAAAAGAAGTATTCAACCAAGACATGTTTTTCAGCTGCTCGACACTCCCTGACGTGACTATGAGTCAGAACATGCTGCGATTGCTCGATGATATGCCCAGTCTCGGTGGACGAAGGCACGCTACCCGATAGGTGGGCTCGGCAGTAGGAGGTGTTCGGCGAAGGTACTGGATGGCGTCTTCGTGAACGACATGACCAGCAGATGAAATTCAACAAAGACGCAGAGTCTAGTGTTGACGTTGAGAAATTGGTCTGGGGGCGCTTTCGGACGTCAATGAGGCGCCCCTGGACAGGGGCCGACAGGTTCGCCGACTTGATTGAACTGACACCACCGGGAAGATGCATGCCGCAAATGCAGATGCACTCCGTCAGTTGACGCCCCCTACCCGCTTGTCCCCGAATTCAAGGGCATCCTCATCGGGCAAGGCCGAATTGAGCAGCCAGCTGTCGCTGAAGGAAAGGCCAACGTGCTTTTCGTAGCATGCAACGCAGAGCCGCAAGCTCATGAACCGACGCCTTTCGGATCTACCGCACCATGCTGAGATGACGCTGCAAATAGCAACTTCCTCTGACCTGTTCCAGACTGGGTGCGGACTCCGGGGAGTATACTTCAGTATGAGGTCGATGAGGCGGTCGGCAGGGTAGTCTTTGTGGCCGCATGTGGGATTGCGATCTGGGTTGACCATGCGTGCTCTGATCGCGCAGACGGGGCAGTCGGTTGCGTCGACGCCTTTGTGGTTTTTCATTGCGTTTGGTCGGCCGAGGAGTATTTCGGCGTGCGATTGCCGCAGTCAGGATGGACAAGAACGGCAGCGGAGTTCTTCAGATAGATATGTCGGTTTAAATGAAGGAACCCGGCAGAGAGATCTATCAGTTCCTCACATGATGGAGGAGCATTTGGCCTCAGCCTGCGGGCTCCTACCCAGGGGGAAGCAATGGCGAAAAGGGGCTTTTCGGTATTGGAGGGAGCAAGCAAACATGATGCTACGAACTGGTTGCTGGCCAAGGTCGCCCTCCGGCAACGCGTGTTGACAGAGGGCTATTATAGAGGAAGCGAAATTAAACACCTAAAAGGGTCAGTAAAAGACATCGGGTGGGCTGCTTTGCGGGATTGAGAAGGATGAGCCCTTCAACTGGACATGGATGAGACATGAGGGTTCGATGGCACATCCGCAGCTGTCCACACTACTGCGGCCAAGAGGGACCGTTTGTTAATATCAAGTTGCAAGCACGTAACCCCGGCTGAGCTGATGAATGCCCGACAAGGTCCTTACCTCCTTCGCAGTCACATTCCATTGGATCGACAACCAACACACCCAGTCCACAGTGTTGTGTGGATGTACCTTTGGTTAAGATCCCGAACCAGAACCCCACATCTCAATCCAGTGGCCAATCAGCACAGGCGTTTGTTCCTCTTTTGGAAAACTGCCACTGCTGTGGCAGCTTTTGGTGGCAGCTTTTGGAACAAACCAGCCACCCTTCAAGGTTCGTCAGACTCACACACACCCTGCTGCATGCCCCCCCTGTTCGCGAGAAGCAAACACATGCGTAAGACCCTCCCCACTGGCTTGTTGCAACTGACAAACACAGGGGTCGTTTTATTCGTTCCCAGCAGAGCGAGCGTCGCCTCCCCGCCCGGGCGCAAGTACGGACAGATTGACACCAAGTGGCCGATAACAACTTTGGAAATAATGAAAACTGACAAAAAACACCGAGACTTAGCAGAAAGGATCCAGGCGGCGGGTGGATTCAATGGCCGGCTCGGAGTCTACGTTGAAAAGACATGGCGAAAGCTAAAGATGATGGGGAACCGGTTACAGGACTCTCAAGGATAAGTGACTGATGATTCAACCCTGCTGGACCAATTCCAAGGAGCAGTAAGCAGCACGGTGGAATTGCTGGCTTAGGCTGCAGGACTCGTAGACAGGTCCTTGAGGGTAGGCCGGAAGACAAGTGTTGGCAGGAGCTGATGATGCTACGACAGATCATGGAATTGTAGCTGGCCAGATTGTAGAGAATGTGGGAGGGATACGCATGGCTGCCCCCGAGCGGACATGTGTGGACTCGGAAACCTCAGGCCGGAAGAACGCCGGAAGGGGCGAAAGGAGGAGCCTCGGGCTCATCACGCAGGGAAGAACGGAAGATGTAGACTAGCGGCGAGACGGGACACCAGCACCGACGAAGCCATCGGAGGCGGTCCTCCATATGCATCATAGCCTGGCGGTGCAAAGAGGAGAAATCCCAAACAAAACACAAAGACTTTATTGGCCTCGCACTGAAGAACACTCCGGATGTTGCAGACGCAGTGCCCGTTTGGAACAACGAAGTATTTGCCCGACGGAGCAACAAGCAGAAAGCCCCAATGTCTACTGCTGCACAGGTGATGCCGCCGATGTTGCTGATGCCAGGTATTCCTCAATGTATCCATCCGCTGACTCTTTCGTACCCAAGCTCAGGGCAGCGACTGCAGGGCCTTTCCTTGCGTCACCAGGTCCCCAAGAAACGTCTCGTTCAATATTGTGCTTCTCGTTTGGTGTTGTGCTTCTCGACGAATTTGCCTAGATTGACATGCAAGGTCTAGTGTCGTATGGACAGCGGTCACATTGTTCTTTCGTCGTGGAAATCGACGGCAACTTTGGCGGCTCTGTAGGCTGCATCGATGGTGTAGAAGTCGACGATTGAAGACGGGGCTTGCCGAGCAGTAGCACCGTTGCCGCTTGAGGTAGTCGACGTCGCGTTCGTTGGGGCACCAAGGGCGACGATCTGGCGGCATTTGTGGAGGATCTGCTGTCGCCTGGCCATCTCGCTGAAGAGTGCCACCGTCGACGTTGAGGTTGGCTGGGGAGCCGGATTCGGTGTTTTCTCTGGGGTCTGCATGGTCGCTGCTGTCGTCCTGAGAAGGACGGTACCAGGAGACGAAGAAGAGGTGATTGTTGTTTGACGGCGAACTGAGGATTGCAGGTTGACCTTGGGATGTGGGCAAAGCAAGATAAAATGTTTGAGGAGGAGGAGGAGGACAAAAGCCACAGAGAAGGTGGTCAGGGGAGTGGGGTTTTATATCGAGGGAGGTGCCCCAGCTGCGCATGCCTCACTCCAGCAGATTGAACAACACTTCGGAAGCCGCCACCTCATGACCAGCATCACGAGGAAAGGACCGCTCGCTCCTACAGAATCAACAACAGGAAAGCATGGCATGACACTTTGTCAGCAGCACCCAGGCTGAGGTGGCCACCCTGAGTGACACCTAGGTGCCGAGGTGTCTTTCTGGGTGTCGTCGCAGGTGCAGCACCCTGCCTCCATCACCACCTCGCCTCGCATCACCTCGCCTCACCTCATCAGGCCTTTCCTTGCCCTGTCTTGCCTCAATTGGCGTGTCGTGTCCTGCTTTTGTCCGTCTAGCGGTTGAACTTTGTGTTTTGATAGATCCAGCGAGTCCAGTCACCACCACCATCGCCAGCCATGCCACGCGAAAGGATCGAGACCGAGGCCGAAGTCGCCGCAGAGCTTTCTAGACTCAGACAGATCGCCAGTGTCTACGCCAATCCAGACATCGATCTGTCCGACGTCCCGGCTACCTGGTCCAAACTAAAGACATTGTGGTGGTCTCATGCATACAAGCGCCAGCACGCCCAATGGGACTTTGCCACCTTCTTGTGCTCGCAGCTGTCCGACGACGAGATCACCAATGTCTCCCGCGTGGTCTTTAGAGCCGAGAGAACCTGGTATCGGATGGAAGCATCTGAGGAATGCCGCAAGCGCTTCGATGCCGTCAAGTCCAACCTGCGCTACGAGCCCCTCGAGAAGGTTTTCCTTGTCTTCGGCCCTGCCATCGCCAAGTCGTGGACTTCCCTCAAGCTCATCAATTCCCTCGCCAACTGCAAGGACAGACCCAAGCGCAAGACCGACTCCGAGATTCGCGCCGCCATCAACGCCGCAGCTGCTTCGAGGCATGCCGATTCCGACGATGTCGAGACTGTGGTTCCTGAATGGACTCCCGAAGACGTAGATGCTGCATTCAAAGGTATTACATCGCCGCTTAACTTATTAGCAATATCCATATATTGATTATTGACTACATTCGAATATCCTATCATTCGATGTCATCCCAGGCCCAAACTTATTCACTTGAGTCCTTCTCAACCGCAAAACATAACTATGGCACGAAAGACTCAAGCCAAATCATAAGTAAAAGTCTATTCCCCGTAAACTAACCAAAGTCACAGTTCTACGCCCTGGTGAAGAGCCCGGCCGCGCCAGTCGACGATCGACACCCGCTCTAAGCTCCCGCCCCGCCACCCCAGTACCCTCAGCCCAGGGCCTCCCGCCCGCGCCCGTCTCCGAATACGGCACACCCATGCAGCCCCCGTCTCTCGGCCCTGCCAGAGATGCACTTTCGGGGTTGGCCAGAGACTCTTCGCCTTTTGCCTCCTCGCCTCTCGCTGCTCCGCCCCGTACCGTTTTCAGTCCCGTCATGCGTCGCAAGCGTCCCCGGGAGGACCTTACGTACAAGCCACCGGTCTCCAAGCGCGCCCGCCTCGCAGTCTCGGTCGATGATGACGAGGAAGAAGAGGAAGAGGAAGAGGAAGAGCAGGAGCAAGAGAAGCCCGAAGATCCCCGTGGCCTGGACGAGGATTATGACCAAGGGTTTGGAGCCTCCTTTGCCGACAATGACGAGGCTGGCGCCGGCAGCAGCCGTGACTCGAGGAAGCGCGAGAGCAAGGGCAAGGGCAAGCAGGTCGCCTCGGACATCTTCACCTCCGATGCTGAAGAAGAAAAAGGCGATAATGACAATGATGACATCCAGCTTGTCGAGGCCTGGGGCAAAATGGCTGAGGCGGTTCTGGCTCTTCCCGTTCCCAAGGGCAAGGTCAGCAAAGATTCTCTCTACGTGGCTATGATTCAGAGCTTCAAAGCTGCTGCCAAAGTCACTAGTCGGGCTACCAGAAACATCCTTATCCGGGAAGAAGATGCTGCTTAGGGAGATACGGGTGCCTTTGCTCTGCTTTTCTTGATCCAAGTTAGAAGTCTTACGCACGTTCTTTTTGTCGTTTATACAAGTCGCAGCCTTCGGGCCTTGCTGAGTTCGAGATCACGATATTCCTGCAGGTCTCTTTTATTTCTGTTCCTGTTGATAGATGGTCTAACGTGAAATACATCAGCGCAATGTACTTGCCGACGAAGTAACATGGCATGCTACACATTGAATTATCTTCTGAGACAATCATCTTGAAGGGTTCCTGCGTGTCCATCTTTGGAATTGGCATTGGACTGAATCCAAACCAGACGACAGTTTAGATGCCTCGGTTACGCGTACTTTCGTCTGCCTACCTTGATGAATCCCGCCGGAACAGCGATTGATGTGACTGTTGAGAAAGAGCATCGGGGAACATCGAGGGAAATCGCAAGAGGATCTGCATAATGCCAAGAAGTAGACACATCGCACGCATCATTTTGAATGGCGCAAAACGGACTTCTGGCTCACGCTGAAGTCCCGTATGAACACACGGGATGAACATCCATTCCTGTGTTTGGCTCAAAAAGCATTCCAAGGTTTTACATCTCCTGCGGATGTGGGACCTCAGAATAGATCTACCGGAGGAGCAGAGTATTCCAAGTCCGTCAGCAAGGTCAAGTAGTCAAGAAAACCTCCTGCGAAATCCTTCTGTTTAGGTATGTTTTCAAAGACCCTGTCTGAGCCGTGGTAATTCCATTATCATCATGTCCGTCGAAGCCCTCTTGCCCACAAGGTCTCGTTTTCTAACTTGAAGCTGGTGCAGTAGTCAGCCAGCTCATCCTCCAAACTCCAGTGTTAAAGTGGTATTCGGAAACATTGAGTTGGAAGATCAGGCTGTGGGTTTCTTTCGTTGCTTCTTCTGGAAGCCGCCCGAACGGCTAGCAGAAGAGGCGCGACGTGATGGGTGTGTAGTGATTAAAATGACAAGGAGTGCGCAGCCTCGAAGTCGATGGGCTGCAAACCTGTGTGGAGTGACCCTATCAACCTTTCGTAATTCTTTTTGGTAAAACCTTCAGGCCGTTAGGTTGATCAAGCACTGGGGCTCGGTGGATAAATGTTGCTCTCGTGGTGTTGGTCTCGCAAGATCGACTGAGATAGATTGAGAATCTAGACAAGGAAAACGCTTCTAAAGCATGGTGTGGGCCCAATACAATGCAACCGCGTCAATAAAGGCCGCGTAGAGTGGCGTTGCTTATAGAGACGATAGTGAGCGACCGGATCGCCTGTAGATCTTAACCCTGGTTTCCAGACACACTCGGTTAATGCAGAGGGGGGCCAACGATTCGCACTGGTGCCAGTCTGCAAAATCAACAACGATCACTCCTTCGGAGCCTCTGAACGATAGTCAATAATTGCAACGAGGAGAACCTCGACCTTACGACCACAATCTCGGCAGTCAGGGACCAGCGCGTGATCACGATTACGCTGCTTGAGGTCAAGTTCGATAACACAAGGATCTGCCTCTTCTTAGTTTGCTCTGTGCCGGAGCGTCCAGGATTGGATCGATGTCCAACCCAGTGGAATGATCATCTCGTGGACGGCACTCTTGCTTCAGGAGAAAATCTAAAAACGGGTCATACTCATTCTCATAGTGTTAGATAGCCCATATAGTATGTATTCCTCCTTGGCCGTGAAATCAGTAAGGCAATTCGTCAAGCACTTTCTTCGACTCCAGCAAGCGCTCAAACATGAATCTGTCGGTGTCGGATTGATGAGTTTTCAAGACGCCTTTGTACCACTCGGGTGGTATGAGAGCAACTTTGAATGAGCCAAGGTCTCTCCTCACAGCTGGTGGCAAGATTTCCACCAGGGTGTACTCCGTAACATAACGGCCCCAAATGCTGAAGTTCACGTGGTCAGTCAGAATTGTTCTTCTGTCGCTGAATGGCAGTTCTGACCTGTCCTCATACTGAATTTCTGGTGGTGACTGGAGGCCGAAATTCAACACGCCAATACAACCGGGGTCATTGCAGGCTGATGCATGCTAGGCGAGACGCACGTCAGCTATGCTACTGCATGGACCTCTCTTGAGAGACATTTTACCTTGAACTTCGTTCCTGTATGGTCGAGGTCGTGTACATGTTCGGTGGCGTCGGTGCATCTCTCAGGGCGCAGCGCATAAAGGACGTCAAACATCATCCAGGCATCCAGATCTTTCGCAACTATCCTGACGGCTGGGATCGGACATCTCCAGACTCAACAGCAGAGGTAATACCAAGCCCTTCAAAGAATTTTACCAGTGCCATATCATGAGCTGTTTTCCCTTTATGGCTGGGGATATTGAGATCAGCCCTGAGTTCAAGAAGGCGGCGAACACCTTCGGCGTTTCCTGACAAAGCTGCAAAATGCAACGGTGTATAGCCAAATCGAGAGTCCGCCACATTTAGCAGGCCCTGGTCAGTGAAGTGCGCCAACAAGATGTCAAGTATCCTGTTGGTATCTTCAAAAGAGTCTTTGGACTCGGGCTGGATCCATAGCGGTATATTGTTTTAGACTATTGCATTCAAGATTCATGATGAAAGTTACTGCTCTTGGGTGTATCGATCCACCTTTCCCACACAACATGGAAAACATTGATGTTCGACTCGGGGAACACAACGGCGGGGGTGTTCAGCCGGAGAATGTACTCTACAGCGGCTCTGCGAGAGTTCCTTCTAGTCTCTCCCGCAACGAGAACTTGTCCCAAAAGCGTGCACTTCTGGCCTAACACTGAGACAATATGAATAGATGTGTTACTATTGTGATCGCCCGTGCATTCACCCCATGGAACGCATTGTAACACGATATGAGCTGACGTGCTATCAGCTCCTAATCCATGCAGAAATGTTGCGAGTTCATAGTTGTTCGCCAGCACTGCGAGGTCGTTCGGATTGAAACGGGACGTTGTAGCTACTGTCCTAGCCATGGCTGATACGCCAACCACGTCCGCTTGTTCGAAGCACAATATCTGAAGGGGAAGAGCGGGCCAGCCCTGTTGAGCTGCGGCATGTAACAGATTTTGACCATCGGCGGCGGCGATTGTGTTGTCGAATTTGGTGCCAAGTCGTAAATAATGCCTGGCCATGTCTAGATCCCCGATGATGCCGAAGCGAAGCATGGGTTCCATCAGGTCATGGGGCCAAGTATCGACATAACCAATACGCTCGATGAGATCGTGTGCTCGAAAACGCGCCATGACCAAGATCCAGTCTTCTTGCGGCATCCCTGCAACGAGTGTTGCAAACACCTCGTAGAGCTGAAGATATCTGGCCTCTCCCGAGACTATACGTGAATTGTGCAAGGTGTGATCCATCCACGCGCCGTGCTTCCGTACGCGAAGGGCTTCAGGCTCTTTTAAAATCTCGGAGAGAACGATGAGCTTGACCGTAAGTGCATCATTAATTTGCTCGCGTGTATGCTCGCCAGTTGTACGAAGTGAGGGGCTGATAGTCTCTTCGAATAGCCTTCAAAGTCGCGAATCACCGGAGAGCATGGCGTTTACCATGGGGATAAGACATTTTTGCCCCTCCATTGTGGCGCCATTATTGATGAGGAACCTGGCTGCTGTATGAACAGAAGATGGGAGGAAGTTGTTCTCTACATTGATTATGAAGGCGAGAGGCTGCTGGCCTATGGCATCTGATTCTTGGATGCAAGCACCATAACTTAACAGCATACAGCCAACGTTCTCGACCATGTCCTCATCAAACCTTCCGAGGAAGAATACCGGCGTGCGAAAAGTCTCGTCTTGGGCATCCGGATTGGCTCCTTCTTGCAACAGATACAGCGCGAGGTATGCGTGTCCGTATGCGCATGCCTGTAGCAGTAGCGTCCCAAGGTCCAAACCATAGTCGGTTTGGATGTTGGATATCGTGTCGTTTCTTACGGCGCTTTCGACCACGTCAAAGTCGCCCACTCAACAGGCGTCGAGAAGGTGTGCATAGCCGGTTTTGTTTGAAGATATGGGAGGTAAAAGAGGCCCCAAGCCTTGGCAGTCGGCTTTTTTCGTTCTGAGGCAGTGAATAATTGAAGTGAATTCTTCAGGAAAGTGTGTCTCGAAAAGCGCTGCTGAAGACAGATCGAGGTGTCGATAAAATGCATCCCTCATTGCCTCCAAAGCAAGCCGACTAGTCTGTTTCGCCTTGGCATCATCAGGTTCGATTATAGGCGGGCCCGGTATTCCGTTCGCAATGGGAAGGAAATTCTCCAAGGCACTTTTCGATTCATTTATGACGGCTTGGATCATGTATTGTCGAAACAGCTCCACGTTTCGGGAAACTCCCCAGCCGTGCAGAAAACACCATGAAGTCTGGAGAGCGGCCTGGGCAGAATCGTTGTCTGCCATCTTTCTTAGCTGTAGAAACAGGTCCCTTGTAAACAGCTCATCTTTCAAAAGATGGCCAAATGTCGGATCAAGAAGCTAGAACCTTGTGAATTGGTTGACACAATATAACGGGCAAAGTGAAGGTTTCGCTCACGTTCGGGACTCCTGCTTCTTCGTCGGCATATCTCAACATCCTGTCGTCTTGAAAGTTCTCTCTGTCAACAATTTCGAACACTCCACAGAGAGTAGCTGTGTCTATCCTATCATATCCTAAATGACGCGCCCCGGAGGCCGCGTCAAGACGTCGCGTGCAGTTTTCGGGTATCAAATCGCTTCGGCACAGAAACCTAGCATCTCGACGTAACCAGGATAACTCATCTTGGCAATGGTATGATAGGTTCTGCGAAAATTGGGTTCTCCGATCCAAGTTTAGAAGTCTGGGCAACGAATGCTTAGCGGACGTTCATGGATAGATAGACGTACCTCTCCTAATCGTCGTCATAGCTGTCCACGACCTGTCCAAGAAACTTGACCATGATATTCATGTCTCCCAACCGGTCCGCCGGGAATGAATTCAGTGTCTTTTCCATCAATATGCGAATTATGGAGCCTTGAACCTTGGTGTAAGCGCAACCATTCCACTTCGACTTCCCTTTTGTATCACTGTCTTTGAGATACTTTTCTCCCGCTTCGTCGTTCTCATACAAAATGGGAAGTTCAGACGGATTGAGAATTTGCTCAACAACATGCTCAATCACGGCGTTTGGCCCTTGTAAATCTTCCATCAAAGAGCGTGAATAATTGGACTCGCCACCAGAAATCACCCGGTAGTTTTCGTCGAACGGATCGTTGCCATCGAGGAATATCCTAGCTAAGAGGAGCCCAAAAGAATAAAAATCAGTTCTTATCAGCCCCTCTCTACCAAGTTGTTCCTCTGATTCCGGGGCATTCCACGGAAAGGAGCGCGATGGAAGTGTCGTTGTCATGCCAGGTGGGATATCGGAGAGAAGTACGCAGCTTCCAAGGTCGCAAAGTTGTGGGAAGTAATTGGAAAGTGGATTAATTCCCCCCTCTTGGACTGCGCAACAGAGAACGTTTTCCATCTTGACATCGCCATGTACAACCCTGGCATTATGAAGTGTAGCAAGTGCAGAAGCAAGCTGGGAAGCTAGACGCATCTCTCGTTCCCAGCTGAGCACGAGTCTTGAGCTCAGAATGTCGGTGAACTGGAGCCATATTCGACCAGCAATCATGTGTCGACTTGGTTGTACAAGCTTGGCGCGCCACATGCCCCTGAACCATTCCTCGAGATTGCCGCTGCTGCCTATCTCCAGAAGCAACACGGGGTATTGGTGTATTTCCGCATGGCTGTTAGGCGACTCTTCGACATGAAACCCAATAATCCCCGGGGAAAAAGGAGATGTTTGCATAGCAGGATGAGAGAGAACCAATGCTTCTGTTACAAAAGACGTCAGGTAGTCGGTTGGATCTGGTGTTGCGAACTTGCTGCCAATGTTAACATGTTTGGAGGCGATGATTGTACCAGCTTCTATGGTGTCTGTGATGTTCGGCTGGAAGACCCGCGACAGGTTGGCTTGGCTCTTTAGGAAAAAAGGTTTTACTGAGATACTCTGGTCTTCAAGAGTTAGGTCTTCTTCAAGTCTGCTCCATCGTGCAACAAAGGTTCCCCCGCGCCCAAGAGGGCCAGCATTCCGGTTGGTCTGGAGAGACAATGTTCTGAAAACAGGTACCCTCTGGCGTCCTATCACGCGGAAGAATTCTGCGTATGTTGTCTCAGTCCCGCGGCGACTAATGGAAGCGGCGGTGTCGGTACGTGAGGTGAGCTGAGGCTGACTCCATTGAGATTCCGACCAGTTCTCTGAAGAGCTGATTGAATGGTGATGCTGGCTGCTGGATGATGGCATATGGCTGCCGGCCGGCCCATACGGTAAGACCATAGTGGGACTAGATTACGGGACTAGAAAGTTGTCGGGGGGACGTGTAATTATGGTTTCGTAGCAGAAGGCCATTTTTCGAAAGACTCGGCGGCGATGGGAGGGCTTCGATAGTTCTATCAATGCGGTTGGATCAAGAGAAGGTCAAAGTCAATATTTGGTCCCTCCAAGCCTGCACTTACATTCGAGATTCGGGGTCTCTCACAAGCTATAGTGCTAAAGAACTTCAAAAGAGATATTTTCTACCGCTGTTGCTCGCTGCATCGAAGGAATTAGACAGAACCTCGAGGATGCCCATACAATTGTGAACATTTATGTTCCAGGTTCACTGCTCGACGAATCTGTAAACAAAATCCCAGGTCCACCAGGAGCAGACCTATCTGGGGTCAACCACCGCCTCCTGCATGAGAACCGCTCCGAATGGTTTAAATACAACGTACACACCCGAAATAAATTTCTAGCCGTGTCGGAGCCTTGGGGAATATCGCACAAGGAGAAGCTAAAGGAAGCTATCCACAGTCTCAAGTACTGGAACGATGAACTGCTTCCACTCCTCAATCGACAAGACCTCGTTAGCATCAGTCTATGGCATTCAACGGTCTTCATGGCCAGCCATAATAGTGACCGACAAGCCCTTGGAGCGCTGGGTGATGTAGCCACTACAAACACAGATGAAATCACCATCTCGGCTCGGCTGGCACTAGAAGTTATGGACCTAGAGAACACCAGGCTCACAGCGCTTCACTCCTGGTACAAGCCGCATCTTGTTTCGGGCATCAATCCCAGCCATCATGTTGACTGGCTTGATTGCGCCAGTCTTACACCGGAGCAAATAGAGATTGCAGCCAGTCGCATGAATTCTCTCTGTCAGCTGCTTGCCAACCCAATGCCCCAAGGCCTACTCACTCTAAAGCCCGTGGGGTACGTATTCAATTTGACAAAGGCGTCATTCGGGATATGCTCTGAGGCAGAAAATGCCGGTAAAACAATCACCAGTCTCCGAAATATCCTAGGCTCAACTAAATACCGGCGGATTTCCTTGAACGAACGATACACCCTCGCGCGGCGGTTATGCCACTCTTTTCTCGAACTCCACAGGTCGAGATGGCTCCATAGAGGCTTCGACTCAAACTGCGTCAACCTTTGGGCCACAAATGAGCGCGAGATTTGCGACTTCGTGGCAATCACCGGGTTTCAATTTGCCCGACCAAAAGACGATGTGTCCTTGGCGAATGCACAAATACGGGACGGCCTGATCTGGTACCATCACCCCGAGGTCCGATTAAATCACAAGATGGGCTCACAGAGCTACGTGCGATACACCTCGAGCCACGATATTTTCAGTCTAGGTGTGGTTCTACTGGAGATTGGGATATGGAAAAGGATCGTGGATGTGGAGCAATTGCCACGTGAAGACTACTCTGTGAAAGCCATCCTGAAGGTGGTGGTGCAAAGACTTCCTCATCTTATGGGTCAACGATACGCGGAGATTGTGTACAGCTGTCTTCGGGGAATGGAACCAGCTATAGATCACGAAGATACCTGGGCGATCAGTTGGATGTTGTACAAAATGGTTCAACCTATGAACGCTTGCCATTGTGCATAAGCCGCAAAACTCTTATCAGGCAACTTTGATTCCAGAATTTTAGAACAACCTCCACACATACTGCTTCATCCTCAAAGGGGCATTATTTGGACCTCCCTCAAGATGCTTGTTACATCTTCTATGCGGGAGGCATTGTGGCACTGTATCTATATTCCTCTTTCAGTCGATCTATGGACTCCTTCTCGCGAAGGCTGAAGAGCATGAAAATCGTTCCCCCGGCAGCGTGAGACTCACCTGAGCTGGTGAATGGAAACGGTCTCTACTCTTGAGAATGGTCTTTCAACAACTTCATCCGCGCTATGCATTTGTTGGATTACCGAGCATGACTTCCTATCACAACGTTTCGGTCTGCAACGTTAAGTTGGTAGTCTGGCATGTTTGGGTTGAGCGAGAGCCAACCTCGTTTGGCAGGGATTAGAAATATGGCCAGAAGTTGGCCTGGATCATGACCCTCAATGCATCACACCTTGTGAAAGCATTAGTCCTGCTGAACCTACACATAAAGTGTAGCTCACGCACGTCTTTGAGGTGTTTAAGTTTCTCGGACGTCCGACATGTGTTGATAAATTGGAACCATTCAACTCGGCGGCGAGAAATATTTACGAACAAACGCATTATGGGTTTTCTATGTAATCATTCCAATATTAATCATCCACCTCATATACGGCAGCAAATGCCTGCGGGCCTACCCGGCGTTTGCTAACCTTATCAAGCTATTTGAATGTTTGCGCTGTTCGGCAGTTTATTTGCCTCATTTTGCTGTAATTCCCAGACTGTTATTCCATATCACGCATCCTCGCCGATTTCACCCCAACTCGAATGCCCCCCGATAAACGTCCCGGTCCTTCACTGGAGCAAAAGCGACCCAGGATGACCCCAGCACGTCCAGAATTCGTGCTGCAATGCTCCAATCTCCGAGCTGTCCTGGCGGCCCAACATTGCATCCGGTCTGGGCTCTTGAAGCCATCCGTGGCTGATGTGCAGGGTTTTGAATCCCGGATGAGGGTCGGGTTAGACGCGGAGAGATACTGTCATAGGCTCGAGATGCATCCTGTGGAGAAGCAGAGCTCGCAGTAATCTGACAATGATAAGGTCACGTTTGTGGTCCCATGCACAGTTTTGTGCTTGTACTGTTATGCTGGAGGACGTGAGAAGCAAGTGTGTAGTTTGCTGTTTAAGGTCAGGGGCAGGTTCCGTGATGCAGTGCCAGCAAGTATGGTTGAGGCACAGCAGGGAGAAGCAAACGGTCGTGCTGGCAGTGTCACGAGCGAAGAGGAGAGTCGCTGCAGCCGCCTGAGCTAGAAGCTTGTTGCCTGAGCTGGACGATGCAGTGAGTTTGCGGATGAATCCGCGAACGTGCGAATCTGGCCGAAGCAATATGCGTGTATGAGGCTGATAAGGTCTTGGTCATACTTACAGAGGCTGCAAGGTTCTTTTTCTAGTCCCACCTCACCAAGGTACATTATGTTTTTGAGTACAGGTCTGTAAGTGGATGGTGGTGCTTAAATGTTTGCTGGAGATAAAGGAGTATCATCTTCTTCGGTCCTATGGGCCCTAGAGCGGCGTCTCGGAATCCTGATCAGCATCTGGTGCTTTCTCCGACCAATAACCGGCGACTGTGGCCACTCTCCCGACATGGTCTGGATCCTTGATGGGTTGAAAGATCTCCGCCGGTGGTAAAGCTCCTGGTTGATTGACAAGTGTTACAATGATGCCCTTCGAGTACCGCTTCTACGCGTTGCTACGTTGACTAGGTATGCGACAGAAGACGGGGATACCGCGGCAAATGCAGTTGTTGACGACTGCTGATGGTGCTAGCAGGTGATGGGACCTTGGTGTGCTGTGTCGTTGCAGGTAGCAGCATAATCTTAACCTCCCTCATAATGCTCTTTATGTCTCATCTGCGGGAGGCAATGTGACACTGCATCTGCGTTCCCCCTTTCAGTACATCAGAAATTATATGGACCCACCTGCCCGGCTCATCAGTCCCGTCATGGAATCACGACTTCACGATGCCCACGTCAGATGGAAGTCTGCTACAGTTCACGATCACAGTTACAGCCAAGCCGATTCTTTCACGGATGACGTGAGAACATGCTTCAAATCATGACTTTCTGGCGTATCATCCTTGTCGACGACATGCCTTTTCTGTTGGTCAACATAGTCTTAGCGTCTCAGCATGCGCAGACGGTTGTGGACGAAAATCTGATCCAATCTTATATACGTACGGCCATGTGAAAAATGGTGCTCAGGCTGTTGTTTCCCTCATCATACTCATCCGAATCAGGCCTTACCGAGGGGGCGTTCGAGAGCAGATTGACGTCCGACGGATCGAGTGCCTCTTTGGAACCACCCTGCTAAGCTACAATTTTTCCAAAGATCGCCTCATCATCTAGAAGCGTCGTTGCCATCCTCAGGGACAAGGATCAACTCTATAAGGGGGACTAGATGATTGTCGATCTCCTCCTACAAGTCTTCACTTTCCATATCAGATTCAAGGATAACGAAGAGTCCTGCCACAGCTCCTTCGTTGACTACATAGCGAACATCGTCGCCTTTCCGAAGACCCGGGGGGTCACATTCTGCTGGGATGCATCGAGGCCCCATAATTCCAAATTAGAGAAGAAGGGGAGTGATTCATTTTGGGAGGCGACTGGCATTACTTGAAATTCAGGAGGGGCTGAAGAAGTCCGCTCGTCGTAATGAGAGCGACGGCACTGCCAAGCTGTCAGGAAAAAGACGTGGACGTCCCGATGCATCAAGTGGCAATATTGATAGCTTGGCTTAGGGTGAAGTCCATGTTATCTGAACCTTGCTGTATGCTGCAGTGGTTCTTATGGGGGTTCAGAGAAGTGATGTGCTGCTTGACCTCGTCCTGCGCCCCGGCTCGAGAACCATGTGTTCCGGCGCCGGGTATTGGGTGGGGCCGGGGCCGGGGCCGGCTGGGTGGGCCCCACTGCGCCAGTAGCCCATCGCGCTGACCCAGAGAGTTGCGCACCATGTAGGGGGATAGAGGCACATTCAGCCCGGATCAATCCGCCAGCTCACGAAAATGCTGCAAAATCTCCCAATTGACTGAGATCGGCTTTTTCAAGTCTTATGCAAAACACAGGCTTTTGAACTTGTCCTGGTGGCGAGCACTGAATTTGCACTGAATGCCATACAACTGAAGAAAGAAAACCGAGGTGCGCCCATTTTCGCGGAGAATTGAGCACATCTTGCGATGTCACAAACGCCACAACATCAAATCAATTTACGCGAAGTCGGGTCCCCCAGGAAGCATGAACGCGAGTATTTCTATGTACGGCATGGGATGGCCCATAAACTGGATGATTGTTCCGGCCAGAATCGTTCATTTTCGATCTTCTGGCGATCGCACAGTCCAGTACGTACTTCCCGCGCACAGACCACTCCCGCCCCCATCCCACCACCAGCCCGCCGCGCTTCAACAGCCATTGGACAACACCAAAACGGCGCCTCACTGAAAACACCCTAGCTGTGGCAGTGATCCCCGACCATAATATCTCAGATGCGACCAGTTTTTAACCGATTGAAATGTCAATGGATTCCTTCCAAGCACCAACGGATCTTCGGTTGACTCAGACAGTCGTGTTCTACTGCACGTCGTCATGGCCACTTTTGCTGGGCTTCAGGCAATGCGTCAAGCAGTGCATATGCTCCCCTCCCCACCGAAACCGTGTGCATTGTGTCCGAACACGTCCTCCCCTTCCTGAACGGCTGCGACAAATTGCGGCGATGAAGAGGGCGGCTTTCTCTGCTGCCTCATTCCCCAAAGAAATCAAAGCGAAGATTGAATAGAGGGAGCTTCTTCACTCCTTTTGGGGTGGCTGCGGAGTGCCGCACTCCCCTTTACACCAGAAATCATCGTGCATTGCCCAAACGACTACAGAAGCACAATTTTCAGGCATTCTCAGTCACCCTTTTCCCAACGTCATATGACTACGTTTTGGCGAATAGCTCGATACGTACAACCTGGCTCCAAATGAGAAATATGCTACAGAAAGCAGTGAGATCAGGGCTGCGGAATGCCATACTTTTACATCGCGTGCATCGGCCTAAGTGACGAAAGTTTAAAACGAAGTGTGTCGGAACAAGAATGATACCGTGCCACAGGCCTGAAATCGCTGATTTCAGCAATGCCTCTATCATCTGGGTGCATGCTGTACGCGTTGATTTACCCGCTTTTGAAGTTGCAGCTGTCGGCCACGAGCGCTATCGGCACCGGAGGCTACGGCGCGGCTTTGCAGCTTTGCGGCCATCGGCAACGCGGGTGGGGCGTGCGCACCGGACATGCCGGCCAACTCCGGCGCGAATGGCGGGCTGCCTACTCCCTGCAGCATGCGCAAAGACTTCTGCGCATATGGCTACGCGTCAAGCTACCGGTCCGCACTCGGAATCCGCGGACGAGCGGTGGAAACTGAAGACAAAGGGGCCCTCTCGCGCATCACCTTCCGGAAGTGGAGCAAAGGCCACGAAGGGTCGTCCAGCCGGACGACGATCCAATATGACAACATCAGTTTCTGTGACTTTACTCCTCCGCGTCGAGCAAATAAACGCCAAATCGCCTCATTATACTACCATTCTGAGCAAAATCAAGAACAAAATGGACAAACACGGTGGTTGTTGCTGTTGTGTGTGTTGACAAATGTCAGAGTCCAGTGTTGAGGCCGCAGTACCCTCCTGTGCCCGGTCCCTTAACATTGAAGCGTCGCCATTTTATAGGCCTCCGGTCAAATGTGGATTTTCAACAACGAATAGATCAATCTTAATCAGCTCTATCCATTGAGTTGATTTAAACTTTTGCTGAATGTGAACAGGCTGAGATATGCAACCACCCGATACAACAGAGTCGATAACTTGAAGCGGCCTGCCTGACCAAAGGGCGATGACTGGATCGTATGCATCCGGTTGTGCGCGGCGTGACGAGACGTGAAATATGGCATAATGTGCGTAAATTTACTCACTCAACTAAATCATTGTTGTTTTGTAGTCGGTGAACAGTTGAGTCGATGATCAAGATCAGTCGAAAAGTAGGAGTCGACAATCAACACAAATTCAGCATCGCTCTGTACTTCCAGCATGATGTCTTCCCCATGCTTATGAAAGTAGCTCTCCTTTTCTAGCTACTGCTCTTTGTGTCCTTCACCTTCCCGTTGCGTGAATGTGCAGGAACGACTAATTGAAGTAAGAGGTGTCGATCTGCATATAGGTATCAAGTATCAAACCTAAGAGTTGGATCATGGCGCAGAACAAACGCTGGCGGCATGACTAACACGAGCAAGTCGAGCGAAGGTGTCCGCCGTCAACTTCTGATGCTCAATCTTATGACTTTACGAATCAGTGATGTCGGTCTGCTTGACGAATGCTTGGTGCCGTGTTACCCTGCAAAGGGTTGCAACTTTGCTGAACGGCATCGGGAGCCTCGCCGCCACCGTGTCGCACATCCACTCGACCGGCGGCCTGATGCGTATGGAAGCGAACCTGCTCGGCCACGACGTATCGCTGGAGTTGGACATGCCGGAAGGCGATGCCGATCCGCCACCGGCTGTTTCCTAAATCCCATCGGCCCCGCTTCTTCGTGGCCGGGAACAGAAGGTGGCGGGGCCGCCGTGACCGTCGCGGTGCTAATGGCTGACAGCGGCAGCTTGCGGTTGATTCAACTTGCCATCAGGGTTATTATGCTACTGATCAAACCTTGTCACCTGGCCGAGATGGTAATGACGCCGCTCGATCGGGGTGGCATCGCAATCGGCCTCGTGATGCCACGCACCCCGGACGGTAGAGCCCTGACGATCACGGTAGACATCATTGGTGCCACCATGACGCTGCATGCCCCATGCCCATGTCCTTCCCGGCCTTTGGCAGCCGCGCAGCCGTTCCTGTCGAGCATGGTGGTCTGCACTGTGACGGGCCAGATGATCATGCAGGGTTATCTCGGGCTGGCTGCGCCGGGTTGTCGCCGTGGCGCCGCCCTTCGTCGTCGTGGTGCTCGGGGTAGACTCGATCCGGCGATGAATCCGCAGTAGGTCTGGTGTCTGAATATCCACTTGTTGTGATGTTTAACAGATTAGGCAGCCGTCCTTATCCATCCAGACTCTGTCGCCTACAACCTGAATGCGTAGGACGCAGTTGCAAACAGGTGTTAAAGGGCAACGTTGATGCAGTGCTACTACTACAAGCTTGACAGTCCGCTTCACTACATCGCTCTATCAGCCATTAGCCATCTAATTGTCTTATCGAAGTTCTGCACACGGCGAACAAAAACTTTGACTGGATCAGGCACGTGTATTCATCCAAGCTTTCTTTTGTTCCTCCTTTCAGTGTTCAGTTATCTTCTCCAAGCGTGGCCATTATGAGGCTTTTTACAAGTGGCTGTTGAAACTTACAGGCGTCCCGTTCACTTGCAAACCGAAGAATCTCAACATACTGTTAGATCAGCCGGACCACTTGCCGTTCTCCATTAATGTTGGTCAATCTTGATCACTAGACTGGGCCAAGACTTGATGCTGTTGGAGGCCTGCTGGTGGCCATGATCGCAGAACTAGCACGTCCAGGAGCCCTCGATCTTCAGGTTGAAAAGGGCATTGAGTTGTCCAGCGTCCTCGGGTCAGGTCTCTTTGTCCGCGCTCAATCAGAGACTCGGCCACCGTGCAGCAGCTCCACGACGCGGTACTTCAGGAAATCAAAAGAATAGCTCTCTGAGCTTGAGCGTAGGTCCTCGCCAAAGGCCCAGCCATCTGAAAGGACGTTTAAATGAAGCGTGTTTGCACACTCCCTCGCAGCCCGCCTTCGCACAGCTGCATAAGAAGTCTGGCCGGCATACCGCCATGACATTCTCCTGGCACCTCTGCGGGGCCAGCTGTTGCTGAACGAAATGCTTGATCCCAACGGCGCGTCTTTTAACGAAAATTCCAAGGCAACTGAGTTAACATCAGCCTCTTGTACTTCATCGTCAGTACTAATGGTGATGGGGTTGCACCAGGTCGGGCGGCAGTGGGCCGGAGCTCGACAGGGGAAGTGGGGGATTCCTCGCACTGCTGCGATTGACCCCTTAACCAGTCCGTCGATTGTGGAGGTATCCTTGAAAGAATACGCAACATCTTGATAAAATGGTTCAGTAAGACTCCACTCCCGCCGAGCGTGAGGCAGCGGAGTGGGTTATGTTTGTTGGCTGACAGTTGGCGACAAACCAAAGGACGAGACTCCCTCGTTCTTTGAAAATGTGTCCAGACAGCCAAATTCACGGTGCACACGTCGTTGATCTTCGTCTCCAAGACCAAGTCATTCGTCAAAAAGCATTAATCGTCGTCAACACGGCGCAAGGCACCATCGTCGACTTTAATCGGAAGAAAGATGGCGAGTAAATCAGGATAAGCGCGGACAACATCAACCTTCACCTGGAGGAGTAATTTGGTCGTGGTATCACATTCTTGGAGAGCTTAAAGAGTCTACACGCTCCAATGGTGATGCCAACTAAGCCCCGGAAGATGTCTGATGTGCTGTTCTCGCGGCTGTAAGAGCAAACCCATTCGGCGACCACATTAATTCCGACGAAAATGCAGCAAAGCGAATGTATCTGTGGACGATGTATTAGGACCAGTGCAAGTTTCAAATCAGATATCGTGGAAGATGCGTACTAGTGGGCACCATGTAAATGCTGGCCTTCTTTCGGGATGATACTCCGTCTTTTTGCTGTCCCGGCAACGTGATCAGAACCTTCTCATCAATCAAATGCTTACTCAGGCCCAGCAACGTCGTGTCGGCATTGTTTTCGAACTCGACACAGGCTTCGTCATCTCTTCGCTTGCACTTCTCATGAAGCGCCCTTTCTGCGGTTATCATCAGCCCAGACCTGGAAAATCGAAACAAAATAGGAGAAGCGGTGAGGTTTCGGCTGGTTATGTATGGCGTGCCTGATGGTTTGCAACCCATTATTCCTACCTATTCAACAGTTCAGCCCTTATAAACAATTCGACCTTTGTGAATAAATCGATCTATTTAAGTAAAATCCCTAAATTGACAGAGGTAATCCCATGTTTTCCAATGACAACCGAGTGATGAGGGCACCAGCATGCGATTTTGTGTCATCGCACGTCGATTTATTGACATCATGTCTCGCCCTGTCCGCCTCTCTTATCCGCCACGTTCAAGAGCAGGTCCAAATGTTCCAAATGGTTGTGACATGCTATGTCTGCTGAAGCGTCTACCCGATCGAAGAACTGTGTCGGTCGCCCGCTCTCGCTACCCTCCACCTCCAACCACATTAGCCAACTATTGTCAACTCAAACAACCCAGTTCCCGCACAGCTGACTAAAGCTCTGACCAGCCTCAGCCTGGGCTTCGTTCTTCTTCGCAATCTTGTCTCTAATCATCCGAAGCTTCCTGTCGCTCTTGGACTCAACAGCCCAGCCCCGTGTTGGCCATTTCCAGCCCGATCCCTTGTCGCCGACATCTTTATCCCTAGCCACAGCAGCAGACGCCCGGTCCTCCTCGTCGAGAACGGCAACGTGAACGAGGGCGAAATAGATCTCGGCGTCATATCTGTCCCTCTGTGCCTGGCTCTGTAGCAAAAACAACACGACGCGGTCCGAGAGGGCCAGCTTGTCGAGTTGGACTCGGTAGTGCTCGGGGCAGAGGCTGGGAGCCGCTGCGCACGTGTTAATAGCAGCCTTGCTCTCTCTCTGTATCTTTTGAAGCGCCTGCACTATGTCCGACTTGCTGGCATCCGGGGACACATCCAGGAACTCGTACATGGTCATGTGTCTGTTGTAAACCGCGTACATGTCCTTCTGCAGGGTGCATCCAGCCTCTACAAACATTGTAAGCATGTATCATCTCGAACCGCCATGAAAGCATGGATTACCTACCGAGTGTTTCATCGAATGAGGAGACAATCTTGGGGAGAAGACTGCTCATGGCTGCCTGGGTCGGCGAGGAACTCCAGTAGACGAGACCTACAAGACATACCAGGATGGCAGTGACGTATGTATAGTTGATCGGCATTTCGCGTTCTTTAGCTGGTGCAGCTGCAGAACAGTTGGGTAGAAGGTTCAGGGAGCTGTTAGCCACAGGTATTTGTAGAAGAGGCCATGAGTGCTGTCAATCACAAGACTCAACAAAAAGAACACAGCAAGTTTCAGGCTGTCTTCACCAAAGATAGAGGCAGAAACGGGAACTTTTTGCCGCACTGGCCTCGAAAGAACATCCAACCCGTTACAAAAGAACGCCCCTGCTGTCACTTGGATATCTGACATCTGAGTCTATCTGAGTCCTAACCAACAAAGAAACCAAAAGAGTGAGTGCCCGTCCTGCCCACCTCCCAATCTACAACTTGTACTGGCCCGTAAAGTGACCCGCAATCTGGTCCTTGACATCGCGGACCATCTTCACCACGTCGTTCCGCACGAGCCTTTCGGATTCCGCATGCTCGTTGCCATCCTTGACAAGCGTGTCTTCCTTGGCGGCCATGGAAATGACTAGGCTGTCCAACCCCTTCGACAGCCTCCAGCCAACCTTATGCAGGAGGTCCACGTCCTCGCTGGCCTTGGACATGAGGGCATCAATCTCGATGAGGCAAGTCTCTATGATCTTGCAAAAGGCATACATGGAATCCGACGCATGACTTAGAGATACACCATCGCTCACCGCGTTGGCACCCATTGTCTCCCCTGTCTGCTGCCTCGATTGAAGGAAGTTCCCCGCGCCGCAGGACACAGACCGGCTTTCGCTCATGTGGCCATGTATCTGTTGCAGGTCCCTGAGGATCAAGGTGATGATGTCAACCTGCCGCTCCACGGCCCCGCGGAGCCTGCCAACACTCTGATGCACCTTGACAGACCGCGGTCTGGTCTTCCCGGGTTCGGCCCGGCGGAACCACCGTCGAACCTTCAGCAACATCGCGGCCGGTGTTGTCGCAGAATCCTCCTCGAGGCTGTCGCGGGCCGCCTGCTCATCCGCCTTGTTCCACATGTCAGCGAGGGCAGCCAGCTGGTCCGACTCCCACGAGACGTTGAAGAAGAAGCTCGCCATCTCCGCCTCCCACGTGCGCTTCGTGTTCACCCACTGAGTTTGGGCAGAGTTCCACGAGCCCGAGACCTTCTGAACTTCGAAGGTGAGCATGGGCTTTTCCTGCCCAAACAGCTCGTCGGACAACGTGTCGATGAGGAACGTGGCGTGGCTTGTGGACACCTCGAAGCTGACCCCGGTGCCGGAGACCACCACCCCGAGGACCATGGGCACCTGGAGCACTCGCGTCGAGTTGTCCATGACGCGGATTCCCGGCGGGCCGTTGGTGTTGGGGGCCGAGGAGGGAGAAGAGGAGAGGAAACTAGGCAGGGACGGGAGCGTCGGGAGCGTCGGGAGCGCCGAGAAGGTCCAGTTGGCGGCAGCAGAACTGGCTGTCAGTACACAAGACACGTTTTCGACGATGAAAAAGATGATGGGGCCAAGCTTTTGGAAGAACCAGGCGACAATTGCGAGAGCGCAAAGGACGACACCGCCGTAACAAATCCACGGACCCCAGACGTAGATGGTGACACAAATCTTCCACGGACCCGAGACGCAGACGCTCACACAAATCTTCCATAGACCGGCTAGCAAACACGCAGTGCTTGGAGGTGATGGTGGCAAAAGGACTGTGTTATTCGGTTTCTGCCGGGGCTCTCTGGTCTCTGGCTCTGGCTCCGGTTCCGGCTGCGGTTCTGGCTCTGGCTCCGGCTCTGGCTCTGGCTCCGGGACTTTTCGCACTGGAGCGGGCGCTCGAAACTGTGGCTCTCTCGGCGGCGTCTTATCCTGAGATGTGTCGCTGGGCCTGCCCAATGGTCTGCAATTAAGGCTTTCGTAGAAGCTGTCCATAGCAACGAAAATGTGTGGCAGATAAGATCGGTAGAGGTTAGCTGGCTGACCAGGCGAAGAATGATGATGTTGCCCATCCTCTTCCTTCACATCGAAGCATCTCGCATCATTCCTTTTGTACCCCTCGGTGGGCAGCAGACAATAGGATTGACTCGTTTCGGCGCGGTAACCTGTCGATGAGCGATGAGACGAGCTGCTTGTGGCCTCGCCTCATTTGGCCGGTTTCTACCTTGAATCCCAATGAAAACTTGTGGTCGGCGTTTCAAGCCGTCATGAGCATCTCAAAAGAGGGAGAAAGAGGGCTGAAGTGTCGGTTTCTAATCTACGAGCAGTCATATCGGCCGTCGGCCGCCGGTCGCTAATGTTACAAAGTGATAGGCATGTGCGCTTGGACGTTTTGCCGCTGCGATGTGAGCTGTCATAGTTTTGGTGCAAGATATGGCCATCGAACAAGACAGATGCCGTCGCAATAAGGGGTTCGTCGGTGCTAGACCATCCCAGACAAGGCGGCACACCAACACGGTTCATGTGACGTTCGCTTCTGGCCAGTTTTGCTGCTGCCAACCTGTCAGCTGGCGGGATCTATGGTGGTCCATGGAGATTGACCCAGAATGAACGGACCAGCTGTTGTACTGGGTGTTTGGATGGACTGTTCAAACGGATCCTGAGAATGCTGGAAGCATCCGGCCCTCAAGCGTTCTGAGATTCTCAACCCTGCCAGGTGGTGATATTAGATCAAGCCTTCCGCCCCTTTCGATTACTAGAGGGTTGTAACGAAAGCAACCAAGCTACAGGCTTATCCATTGTCGACATGTGTCCAACAAACTCCGATGAGG